>JAZHPH010000950.1:0-16699 GCA_037356405.1 Nasonia oneida | reverse complement strand
CGGGATATCGAATTCGATACAAGGCTGCAGCTTGTCGATAATTACGTCTAGATTCACCAAGAATCAATAAAATAATCAGCCATTGTTAAAAATTTATAACAAGTTCAATAAAAAATTTTGTTTTTACCAAACTGAACAAATTAGATAGCTTTCGATGAGTAATAAATTTTAATAGAAAAAATAAAGGTCAATGAATGAAAAAGAGAAAATGTTAAACAAATGATATTTGATTAGTTAGGCTAATCAATAACTATTCAATAACTAGTAAACTATTGAATACTAAGTGTAAGTAACAATGAGTAGAGGATAAATTCATATGAAAAGAGATCTCTTATTAGAAAAATTGTCTATTTCAGCAATGAGTCGCGGGAAAATTCAACATGAAAAATCATCTTTACAAAATAAATTATTTATTTCAACAATAAATTCAGGCAAAATTCGATGAGGAAAATTAGTAGCCAATTGTGTCCACGTCGTTCCTGAGTAACGCTAAAGATAGGATAAAAATTCGCTTACGAAAACATCCCAAGAACTGAATAGAATCCAAAAAAATGGTGGTGTCTTTGGGCACCTACATTCAAATCTGTACATAATAAAGTGAGAGGCAAGGAGACTCACTCTAATCAAGCACCCCAAAGGGAACACAATCCTATTACGTCCACGTCGTTGTTCCTGGGCAACACTAAAGTTAGGATATAAATATGGACTCCACATAACATTTCATATTGCATTTTTGCACTTTTGACCTTACAAAATGGCTTTGAAGTCAGCAAAGCATAATCATATTTTAAGTCAATTATTCTCTTAATGTTTATTACAATAACAAAATGATAATTCTACGAAAAAATTGAAAGGAAAACAATCTTAGGCTGATACTTCTTATGTGACCTTGAATAGACCTTCTCAAGGTCACCAAAGCAAACTTAAAATATCCTTTGCGACGTAATTTTTTCCGCTCTATCCGATTCCAAAGTCAAAAATAGAGGTTCCTATTTAAAAAAATCACAATTACCCTCAAATTACCTTGAAAATCGAGTTCAAGGTCATAGGTGTTTGTGTCATTCGATGGCCCCCTTTACCCCCTTCAACTTTTGTTAAGGTAATTTTTCGTTAAAATTAGTTTTTCCATGGTTTTTTGTCGTGGTCGGATTAAAATGAAACACCCTGTAATGAGATTAATCAAAGAAAGGCAAGTTTATAACAATATATTTTCAAACATAATATAACACAAACCTAAAGTTGTATTATGATTAAGGGGGAACTATACTGATTATTACAACTATTTTAAATTATATCAGTTTCTATAAATCAGAATTGTAATTTATAATTATAAACAGTTTCAATTGTATATAGAATAAGAAATATTTTACTTTGGTAAAAGTGCAATTTTACTGTTCAATGGCTTATTTTCGAATAACCTATTTTGTCAAAAAATGTTCCCTGCACATAGCCTAATTATGAAGATTTCTAAATCTATGGTTAAAATATATGTTTTAACCATACAAATAAAAGTTATAATTTTTAAAACTCTAAAACTGTTAGTTGTAATATTTATTTACAAATATTATTGAAAATTAGAATAAAAATATAGTTATTGAACCCGTCAATTAACAAATTTTGAAGCATAATTGATATAATGTAAAATATATTTAGTTTTGTGAAAAAAAAATTAAAGTAAACGAATTTTTTCATTATGTTATTCTAATAAAACTATGAGATTTTGCAAAATGATATAGGGGAGAGTCTGTAATTGATTGTAACTATTGTATGATCTATTGTAAATTTCCTTTATTTATTTCTATAAGCGAGTTAGTGGTTTTTTTAATTGTTATATTGTGGCGCGAAATTCGAATTTTAAATTGATTAAAGACCTTTTTAATGTCATATCTATATTTAATTATAATTAAAATTTCCGAAAACAAAAAGGTGGTGGAGCCGGTTCTGAGTTCTGAGTCAAAATCTGCTCGAAATACACTTTTTTACTAGAAGAGCTGCATTTTAAGTATATGTAGATTTAGCCTGCCCAAAACATTTACGTAAAATTGCAGTCCCCATAGTGCCCGGGGTGGGGGTAAAAACAGCAAAACAATATATTTTTCGTCAATTTCTCGAAAACAGTGGTAGATATAGAAAAATGGATGCCACCATATTGAAGAGCGTGAAATTTTACATCGGATATGCCTTAGTACTCAACTGATTGTTGTTTGTTTATTATCTGATTAAACAGGTATCTTTATTTACGCGAGTAAAGCTCTTCTAGTGGAAAAGTGTATTTCGAGCAGATTTTGACTGGACTAATTTACTATAAAAATATATCTGTATATGAAAATTAATTATAGTTTATTTTTTGCTTTAAATTAAATAAATAATGCATACTTTATGAATTAAAAAATCTGTAAATATACTAATATATATGAGTACTGATGCGTTGCCAAAGTAAATTTTCTACATTCTATTAAACATTCATTTTTGTTGCATTCTTATTATTAATTGTTAGAATAAAATTTAATTTAAATTTAAATGATGAGCTTTGTAATGGTACTCATTTAATAGTAAGGAAAATGATACAACTTTGTATACAGGCAGAAATAATTAGCGGTAAACAATTCGGTAAGTTGTTTTAATACCACAGATTGATTTGACTTCTTCAAAAGAAGAAATTCCGTTTGAAATGACAAGACGATAATTTCCGGTACGATTAGAATATGCCATGACAATCAACATATCACAAGGCCAAACATTTATCAAAATTAGGTCTATTTACCAAATCCAGTTTTTAGTTATGATCAATAATATCTAGCATTATCCAGGGTAACGTTAAAAAAAATTTTTAAATTTTACATTTAAAAAATTCAAGTTTCCAAGATAAAAGTAAAAATAATGATGATTCAAATAAGATATATACAAAAAATATTGTATATCATGAAATATTAAATAAATAATAAACAAATAAAATATGTCGGTTATTGAGAAAAGAGGTAAATGGCTTCATGGCACACAGGTACATCAATTGACGCGGCAGCGCCAAGAAGGCGAGTTTGAGAAGCAGACGAAGCCGCGGCGCCCGCGCTACTATTTACTTCTATGTTTTTTTTTTTTTTTTTTTTTTTGGTAGGAGCCTGTGAATCCTTGTAACGGACTGACTGGTGTTCCCTTGCGAGAAATCCAAGTGTGGGACTCGGAGGCGGCGGCCACCCCTACCCACTAAACACATATCTCCCTGTACGACCGACACCAGCCCGGTACGGTTTATCATATTACTTCGAACTGGGCCGCTGTCCTTTGCGCTTACTTTGCGCATTCATTCCTTACTTCCAGTCATTCATAGCTACGCTTATATTCTTCCACTGCCGCTCTCGCTTAATTATCCAAACATCCATCCTCTTTCTTACCTCGTAAGATACTACCAACGTATGACGCAATGCTTCTCCACGCGTCTTCGCTGGTTATCATCAGTTTCGTTACGTTGTCTGGCGTGATCGTCGTGCCTAGTAATGTCTCAAGTCTCTGTCGCTGCTCGATCCAACGGCTGCACCCGAAAAATGTGTGCTCCGCGTCGTCCCAAGCCTGTCCGCAGTACGTACATTCCGGTGTGGTCACTGTGTTCATTCTGTATAGGTACTTTCGAAAGTACCCGTATCCCGACAGTAGTTGGGTGAGGTAGAAATCCACCTCGCCGTGGTTCCTGTCTTTCCAAGGTCGGACCTCCGGTATCAAAATGTGCGTCCACCGACCTTGTCCGTTTGTCGTCCATCTCGTCTGCCATTCTTCCATCGTCCTCGTCCGTTCTTCTGTTACAGCGTCTGCCCTTCCAGCATTAGAACGAGGAGATCTATCGGGATTACGCCCGCTATCACGAAGATCTCGTTTTCAGATACGGTCCGGTACGCGCACGCGATTCTTAGTGCCCCGGTTCGTTGAACGCTCGTCATAGCCTTTGCCCGTTTCTTTACCTGCAACGTATCCGCCCATACCTATGACCCGTAGAGCATGATCGAGTAGGTGACGCTCATAAGAAGTCGCCGTATACTCGATTTGGTCCTCGCGTGTTGGCTATGAGTCTGCTCAAAGCTTTTGTCGTCTCTGCTGCTTTAGCTGCAGCGTTACGTATGTGTGCCCAGAAAGTCAGTTTCGTATCTACAGTCACCCCCAGATACTTTACTTCGTTTCTGGTAATCGTCTGTTCCGTCCCCACATTCATAGGTATAATTGTGTCTACACGTTTCCTTGTTAGTAGCAGTAGCTCAGTCGTTTGTAGCGCCAGTTGAAGTCCGTGATCCGTCATCCATGTGCTTATGCGTCTCACCTGGTTCAGTTTTAGCTGCGCCAGGTGGGTGTTCCGTGCCGTAATTACAGCCGCCACGTCGTCCGCGTATGCGATGAGGCACGTGTCGTCCGGCATGTCTTAACAGTCCGTCGTACAGTATATTCCAGAAGTCAGGACCCAGGATTGAGCCCTGTGCTACTTCTGCTGTCAACTTTCTCCGTCGAGTACCGTCCGATGTCTCATACGTCAGGAACCGGTCCCGTAAATAGTCTTTTGCAACTCGCACGAGGTATGCAGGCACCCGAATGGTTCTTTCCAACGCCTCCAGGATGTCCGTCCACCTCGCAGTATTGAAAGCGTTCTGTCCCCCTTACCTTTGGAAATGAGAACCAGCCGCGCGCCCTTCCAAGGCCCACCAAACACTCCCGCCGTCAGGCAGCTGTTGTAGAGCCTCAAAAGCGCATCGGGCTGTTCAGCTACGATGATCTGCAGTAGTTCCCCAGGCACGCCGTCAGGTCTCGGGGCTTTTCGAGGCTTCAGTTTGGTTGCAGCACTCTCAAGCTCCGTCACCGTGAAAAGTGGACACTGCGGTGTCCATGTCCGTATCGTCCGTTCTGTGCTAATGGGCAGGAAAGAAATCGTGGACAATCCTCTCCATTGTGTCCGCACCCTTCGTCTCGGGAGTGGGGGGGGGGGGGGGTCCAGGTTCCAGGCGCCAAGTTTGCGAGTAACTATCTTGTAGTCTTCCCCCCAGGGTTCTGACTCTACTTCGTCTTCCAGTGGTCTCCAACACCGTCGTTTCGTGCTGTTGATCGTCTGTCTGAGTAGCCGTCGGCTGTATTCCCGCGAGATAGCCTCTCTTTTGTCCGAGTCCCGTTCCCTTCCCGCTAGTCTGGGGAGTCGAAGGCATTCTTTTCTGATTTCGGCGATTTCCTGCGTCCACCAATAGGTCTGCCTTCTGTCCTGTCTGTATCGTTTCCGTGGCATCGCGGCCTCGCAGATGCGCTGCAGATACTTTTCCAGGTCATTAGCACTCTGTTCAGCCCCGATTCGGTCCGTCCGTCCTTGAGACAGGTCCGCAGAAGGGATTGCTACGTTCTGCAGTTTGCTCTTGATTTCGTCCCTGTTTATGCGTCCGATGTCCCATCGTGTCGTCCGCATACTCTGTCTTTGCCTCAACGCAGCGTCACTGGTCAGGTTAAAGACGATGTACTGGTGATCACTGGCCGGGTAGTCCTCGAGCACTCTCCATACCACTAGCCTTGTCAACATCCTGTCTTTGGCTAAGGTTATATCTGGTATAGAGTTACCGAAGCCGGGTCGTCTGTACGTGTACACTTTCCGTCATTTATGACTTCCAATTCTATCCGGGCGGCCATTTGTAGAATCAGTCGTCCTCGTCTGTTCGTCGTAGGCATCCCCCATTCGATCGCTCTTGCGTTAAAATCGCCCGCCACGATTACATTGCCAGTAAGGTCTCTGACGACGTCTTCCAGGACTTTTAGCTTGTCTTCGTATTCGCGCGCACTATTGCTCGGAGAAAGGTAGACACTGACAATAGCTCACCCTTGCCCAAGCATAGTCTTCTCCGGCCCCACTGTCTATAATCCGCGCCGCGCTCGCCCCTCGCACCCACACCGCCACCGTGTTCGAGCTGCTGGCGATCCACGTTGGCTCGGAGAGGTTTCTGTACTGCTCGCTTATCACGAGCACGTTCGCGTCCGTTTCCGCCGCAATTTGTGGGAGCAGCGCATGTGCCACGCTGCTCCCGTTCAGGTTGCATTGAAGTATTGTCAGGTCCATTTTGTCTGTTTCGTGTTGCATTCAATCAGGGCTGCTTCAAATGCTGCGCACGAGGCCGTGCCAGGCACGTGTGCCAAATCTTGGTTGGCTCGTCCCGCGCAGAGGAAGCAGGAAGACGCGCTTGTGCACGCCTTGCCTACATGCCCCCTTTGGCCACATTTCCAGCAGAAGTCTTGTCTCTCCGGTCCCTTGCAGTCAACCCTCACGTCTCCATAGCCAAGGCACCTGTAGCACCTCGGAACGCGAAGCCTGGGTCTAATCCGGCAATTAATTCGACCTTTCTTAAGTAGATCCGTTGCCTTCTTCGCGTCAAACTCACAGACAGCCAAGGCTTGTCCGCGTTTATTCGCTTCAAAGACGTGGACCTTTCGGTCTGTCGGGGTCCCCGTTTCGCGGTTAATCGCTTCCACGATGTCCTGTGCTGTTGTGACGCAGTCCAAGTTCATGAATTCCAGTGTCACCTTGGAAGTCATGTCCTTTACTGTAGCAGTCTATCCTAGTGTGTCCTGTATAGTCCTCTGGACAGCCTGTCGCTCTTGTTCGTGGTCGAGCTGTAGGAGTATGGATCTGTCTCTGGCCTTGCGTATAGCTCTGACGTTAACTTGGCTAGCCGCCGGGTCCACGTTCTGTCGTAAAGACCGTAGGACATCTGCGTAAGTCTTGCCCTCACTGGTTTGATAATGATCGCACCTCGCCTGGTTTTCAGGTTTGGGCAATCCGTCTTACGCGGTTTGGGCTCTCGAGTCCTTGCCTGTCAAGTCCCGTTCGTATCCGGTTCTGTGGTCACTTTCCATTTTCTGCGATTCGTCGCTGTCGTCCAAGCATCCTTAGCCCGGTTACTCTGTTGGTTAGAAGTTCCCGGATCTGGGCTTGTAGTTTGTCTGTACGCTTTCCTTTTCGCTCCCGGTGTCTCTAGTCCCTCGTCGGTCCGTTGTCCCTCGGTTTTCGTCAGTTGTCGGAGTTGCCTCATACGTTGGAGCTCATACAACCCAACCTCAACTGATTCCTCAATCTCTCCCATACCGTCCGTTATCACGCGACTAACGGTCTTTTGAACTTTTGTCTTCGCCTTCATTTTCACTAGGTTGCTTCGTATTGCGAGTAGCTGTTCCTCTAGCTTTCTCTCCGCAGCCACCCAGCCTCCACGATGATTCCGCCCGTCTTGTCATGTTTTCCTGTCCTGTTATCAACCACACCGGCCAGGTTACCTACCAGTGTAGTAGGGGAGCTGGGCAGCCCCCATGGTCCACTTAGGATGTTCGTCGCAGGTAGTACTCTGAGACCTGTTTGCTGAATTTCTTTATTCATGTTTTTTTTTTAAATCTCCTTCTTCTACTACGTGTGTTATGTGTTAGAGGTCAGGGGTTCGTCCGAGTGATGGTTTCTGCAGTTCGTCCTGAGTTTTCCCGGTAAAAGAGCGTGCCCAGAGTCCAGTGGCCTCGTCCGTTCCTCCCCCTCTCCCCGCAGTAAGGGCCCATCCGACCGCCAACCGGCATTACTACAAGGACCGGGATTTGGCACTGGTGCGCTTTACCATTGTGCAGGGCGAGCCTCCCGACTGGCTAAGCCGGGTCCGACCCCCTCCAACTACTGGCGGCCCAGGAGTGCTAGTCTGGTTTTAACGGAGGTACCCTCTAGAGTCGGCACGCTTACAGTAACGGGAGGACCCCCTCTTAAACGCTTCTTCCACCCCATAAGGAGGCCCTGCAGTGTGCCCCTGCACTCATACCCAGGAGGCACCGCGACCTCATCCGTGGAACATACTCGTTTATAGAGCGTCCGCACTTGCTTGGAAAGATACTTGTCTATATGGTTCCACATTCGTTGGCGATACCCGTTTATAGAGCTCCAGACTCACTCCTCGCAGCGCTTCCAGGCGAGTGTAAGGGAGTGTAAGTTTTAGTGTGTGAGTGGTTGTGTGACATTCGCTTACCACTATTGGCGGCTGCCGCCAGAGCCTTCCTCAGCCATTTCTGTTATAGCGTTGCTGCAGAGAGCATTGACGTGACAGAGAACGTTTCCAGCGGTCGCTACGTGGTAGCGGAAGGATAGCATTTCCCTTTTGCAGGTATTACCCACACAAAAAGGCATCCGCCATTTACTTTTATATTGAGGTTTGCATTTTTCATTACAAAGAAATAAATGCGTTTCTATGTTGCCTCTAATATATTTTGACTTATATCATGTTTTATTATGCCAAACTATGATTTTCAACAAAAATATTGATTAAAACAGCTACCTTTGATATAATAAACGAGTGTGTCATTCACAAAATGCTCAAATCAAATCAAAAAATGTTAGGACCGTTAAGTTAGCCGCAACAAGTGTTAAGACCGTGAAGTTGGCCGTGCAGCTATATACAGATGGATATTGTTTTCTCATCGGTTTTCTGCATGCTCGATCACATGTAAGTAGTTTTTAGTGTCTAGCTGTAGAAATACTAGGGTGGTGTCCAGGTGTACGGGATGGCCGATGACGACGTCTAGGTAGTTCGCTCTTGGTTTTTAGTGTCTAGGTGTGTAGGTGAACAACTAAAATTTTCTTTTCATGTATTAGAACGTCATAAAAACACCATAAGTACAATGAAACAGTCATGGCAAGTTACGTAGTAAGTATCCTGAGTTGTTCCTAATTGATCATTATATAACTTAACTTGTTAAGTAAGCCCTTTATTGACCAACAAAAATTTTGTTGCTTCATTATGATTGAATATAATAAACTTGACTTTGGTTGATTGATCTCAGTTCTTTTTAATCTGTTATTTCGTTGCGGAATATATCAAACTCGCCTAACCTTTTACTTTTTTAAAAGTTAATTATTTTTAGATTAAGTATACTTTTATATTATAGCAGTAGTATAGATGTACATTAAATAATAATAAACAAATAAAATATCAGTTATTGTGAAAAGATGTGAATGGCTTCATGGCACACAGGTACATTAAGTAACAGAACTGACATATTTTATATGTTTATTACTATTTATAATTTGTATTATTATTATTCTAATTTATAGCCCATTACTTACATGTTGCTGATATATATATCTAAACAAACTAAACCATACATTGTGAATTACGATTAATAAACGAACGCATTTACCGATAATCTATTGTACTCGTTTCATCGCCCCGATATTTTCGCAGCATTGTGAACTGAACACCTCACGAAGAAAAAACCATCGACTCTCACATGTAACATTTGTACGATAATATTTATATATTACAATAGCAGTCTGCGCATGCGTACACGTATTTTATAGGATAATTTTTTGTAGATTTTTCTATTTTTATTTTGCTTTGTATTGTCATATTAGCTTTGGTCTTGTATATAGTTGTTCATTTGAACTTTTTGTGCTACAAACTTGTTGTGACTGTCGTCTTTATGGGTTTAGTAGAGGGGCGCTGTTCGCTTCGGCAATCGTTGAGACGGGTATGAAATTGTTACCCTTAAGTCTATATTGTTACACAGTTTGTAGGACTTCAAAAAATTCAAATGAGATAAGAATTATACTAATAGATATAAATATGTCTGTTATTGAAAAAATATATGAATGGCTGCACGGCACACAGGAATATTTAAATAACCCGAAATTATTAAGGCCCAAAAATTGTAAGGCTTAAAATTATATCCTAGATGTTAACTTATTGGGAAAGGATGTGAGAGGCTTTTTGACTGTCATAGTTTTTTAATAATTTCAGTTTCGGAATTTTACTTTTGATTAAAAATCAATGCGTGATTTTCGTGTATCAAATCTTGATTTTTTTAATTTGTACTTCCCCCTGTTAGGAATTGACATTAGGAAAAAGTATCTTAACAAAACTTGAATTTTATCGCTATTGCAATATATATTTTAACCGAACGACGTTAAGAGTGAGATGATTCGCGCTAGTAAACAAATAAAATATATCAGTTATTGAGAAAAGATGTAAATGAATTCACGGCTTACAGGAAAATTTAAATAACCTAAAATTTTTAAGGCCTAAAAATATTAAGGTTAAAAATTTCAAGACTCAAAAATGTTAAGGCCCAAACTCAGAAGGTGTTGCTGAGTGTTTGGTGGGATTGGAAGGGTTCATTCATCGTGAGCTGCTCGAACTTGGACAAACCATTAATTTGACTGTCTACTGTCAACAACCAATGCGATTGCAGCAGACGATCGAAAAAAAAACGGCCAGAATCGATCAATAGGAAAGGCGTTGTCTTCCATCGCGACAACGCTACACTGTGCATATCTTTAATGACTTGTCAAAAATTGAGAGAGTTTGGCTGGAAAGTTTTGAAGCATCCACCGTATAGCCCGAACCTTGCTTCGTCGGACTATCATTTGTTTCAGTCTCTGCAAAACTTTCTTAATGGTGTAAAGCTGGATTTAAAAGATGCTCGTGAAAATCTTCAGTGACAAAATTATGGTTTTGCCAGAAAAGTGGCAAAAGGTCGTCGATCAGAACGGCACATATATTATTGATTAGTGTTCAAAATTTATATTATAAAATTTACCTTGAAAAATATGAAAAAAAACCGAAAATACTTTTTCCCCAACACAATATTTTAACCTATCTACGTTAGGAGTGAGGTAAATCGCGCTAGTATGCTATTAAGTATTATATGTATACTCGATGTTAGTTAATTGTTGTGGAACGTTTTTAAAATGCTCCTATCAGATTGCCAATTTCTAACCAATCATAAGCACGATTTCAAAAACTTTCCACGAGAATTAATTACCGCCAAGTATATAAGTATATAAATAAATGTATTTAATATATCCAATATTCTATAAAAAGAGGTATGGCTACTAGTACACAGGACCTGTTTTAAAATATTTTTACTGTTTATTATCAAGTTATCTTTCCCTACTAAAAAAACTCATGTAGCTCTTTACATTAAAAAAAAAAAAGTATTACAAAAAGATTTTCGTCATTTTATATTCACAAACACATAACTTGAAAGAAAAACATCTACACAAATATTTATTTGCAGCATCCCTTTCATGTCGACCAAATCTGCTGATTACATCTTTTAATATGCATGAATACATACAGCATTCGTCATTTTAAACAAACAGATAGCTTTAAACGAAAGATCAAATCTGCACAAATATTTATTTGCACCATCCTTTTCATCTAGACCAAATCTGCTGATTACATCTTGTAATATACATGAATACATACAGCATTCGTAATTATATATTCACAAATAGATTGATTTAAAAAAAAAGATCGTATCTGCACAAATGTTTATTTGCAGCATCCTTTCCATGTAGACCCAATCTGCAGACCACCTTGTGATGTATATGAATACATACAGCATTCGTCATTTTATGGTCCCAATCAGATAGCTTCAAACAAAAGATCCAATCTGCACAAATATTTATTTGCAGCATTTGTGCAGATTTGATTTTTTCTTTAAAGCTATCTGTTTGGAACTATAAACTGGGGAAAGCTGTATGTATTTATCAGCAGCTTTGGTCTTGATAAAAGGGATGTTGCAAGTAATTATTTGTTCAGATATGATCTTTTTTTTAAAGCAATCTATTTGTAAATATAAAATGACGAATGCTGTATGTAATCATGCATATCACAAGATGTAATTAGCAGATTAGGTCTAGATAAAAAGGATGCTGCAAATCAATATTTGTGCACATATATGCAAACCAAAAATGTTGAATTGAAATATTGCGAAAGGTGATATTTGTCCTTAAAATATTGCAAAAGCGATATTTTTAGGAATTTCCAAATTTAGGTTTTCAAAATTATACCTTTTCAATATTCTGGGACTTAACATTTTACCTTTCGTTATAATTCAATTCGTAATTTTTGCCTTTCAAAACTTAATTTTTCAAAATTTTTACCCTCACGCGCTCAAGGGTCGCGAGTTGAAATTCCGGTGGGAGCAGATGAGATTTATTCCTCTCTGTGTCCTGCCATATTTGTCAACCCAGACCCCGAACCTGTACTCTCTGTATCGGGCGTAGATTTTTCCAAAATGTTTTCTTGCTTCACAGACATAATAGAGACATAATAGACATAATAGACATGGAGTGTCTGGGCGAATGCCGGTACAGCAAGGTGTAGGTTACCTTACCGTAGCAGCATCCTACCACAAAGCAAAGAAATCTCCGCAGTCTGCCGCTTCTCGGGAAAAAGAAGTGAGAAAGTTGAGAAAGCTTAGCTTATTACTTACAGTCATTGGCTGATTTGACTGAAACTTTGTAGGCTTGTCCTGAATCACGCCAAAAGTAGAAACAAAAATGTACGTCGGCTCAAATGGATATTTAATATTGATTTCATACAAAATGTCTTCTACATAATATTAATTTGCTTAAATTTCTGTCGAAAACGCCATTTCCAATTTATTTAAATCCCTTCAATTCTAAGTGAAAATTTTGTAACTGTCACATTAGTCCTAACATCTTAGAACATTTCTTCTGTTTTATTTTTTTTTGTGCGCCAAAATTGTGATATTTTAATGTAAAGATTAAATTTAGCACTTTCCGGGTTTTTCAGGGAATTTTTCTGGACTTCTTGGAATTTTACTCTTCCTGGAATTCTGACGCTGATAATATATTTATAATTAGAAACGAGGTTTTTTGTGGTTAAACTTTGTATAACTTGGAAGGTAGCATCATATATCATGTATACTACAGTTATAATGGATTGACCTCAGGATCATCCTGACGCCTAGACATCGTCTACTGGAAGTAAAAATTTTTTTTTGGTATATTTGTTGCATACTTAGTACGTTGTATCATAGACCACGTTTCATCATTCGGAAGGTGATTTTCACACCTGGACATCGTCTACTGGAAGTAAAGATATTCTTTTGGTATATTTGTTGCATACTTAGTACGTTGTACCGTATACCAAGTTTCGTCATTCGGAAGGTAATTTTGACACATCGACAACGTCTACTGAAAGTAAAGATATTCTTTTGGTATATTTGTTGTATACTGAGTGCGTTTATCATAGACTATTCCTCGTCATCCGGGAGGTGATTTTGAAACCTGGATATCGTCTACTGGAAGTGGATATTTGTTTTGGTACATTTGATGTATATTAAGTGCGTTGTATCATAGACTATGTCTCGCCATCCGGAAGGTGATTTTTACACCTGGACAACGTCGATTGGAATTGAAAATTTTATTTTTGATTCCGTCTGTGTGTCTGTGCGTGTGCGTGTGTGTGTGTGAGAGAGAGAATGTAGACCGAGACAAAAATTAGATTTTTATCCGAGTTTACTAGTTTAATAATTAAATTGTAATTATTCTGGTTATTGATATTTTGATTTATTAATTTTACAATATATTATTTGTTGTAGATGCTATACTGGCGCTACCAAAAAATAAAATTGGTCGCTGCTATTATTATATTTCAATTTATTAATTATTAAAATTATTTAAAATTATTTACTTATTGAAGCAACTTATAATTTGTTGTCGAATAAATCCGATGTACCCGGTAAAAAGAGTTTTGTAGAGCTACTATTCTCAGAGTAGGAAATTATGGAACATATTTTCAAAGTTGTAAAATTACTACACAAAATTGTAATTTTACTATTTCGGAATAAATATTTTACTAAATTTGTAGTAAATTTACTGTTTTTCAGTAGTTCATTTACGAATTATAAATCTTAGTTCTCATTAATAAATTCAAAATTTAAATTTTATATTATGCACATGGTTTATTTTAAAATTTGTATATACATATTCTATACCATTAATTTGTAAATATAATGAAAAGAGCGCTACTAAATTTGAGATTATTATTATTATTATTATTATTATTGTTAGACTGGGTGAACTATTAAGTCCTGATGCCTAGGTTCACGCCCTTTGCATCCCCGTTGATTAACTAGTGGTTGTACCAGTCTAGTTTCGTCCCTTGAGGATCAGAGTATCAGGTGGTATGCACCATTCCTGTATTACTTATCCTTCAGGGTGAAAGGTGTCAGATGGTATGCCCCATTCCTGTGTATCTTATCCCGTTAGTGACTTGTACAGGTGTATCACCGTCCTAACGGTCAGTGATTGGATCGCTGTTGGTTCGCAAGTCATCCCCAGCGCCCTATATCTCTTCTCGGCTAAGGCTAAGCAGTGGCATAATACATGTATACTGCTTTCCTCATTTTGGTTACACCACCTGCACGTTGGTGATTTCACTCGACCTATTATGTGCTGATGATATCCCAGCGTCCCGTGTCCGGTAATTAGTTGAGTGAAGATCTTTGCCTCCGCCCTGCTTAGGTCCCGCATCTCCGACGCCCAGTCCTCTTTGATGCATGATCCTATCAGTGCTTTGGCCTGTCTACATCCGGTGCTGTCGCACCATTCTTTTAGGTGTTGCTCTTTCAAACAGCCGTGCTCCGCCTCTCTGACGGTGCACATCTGAATACCAAAAGCGGGTTCCGGTCCAAGTAGATCTTGTCCCGCTGCTATTCCGGCGAGTTCGTCCGCAATCTCGTTTCCTCTGATTCCATGGTGTCCTGGAACCCAGTAGAGGGTGAGTCTGCGTACTTCTCCGCCCAGTCTGTTTAAGGCCGTTATGCAGCCCCATACCAGTCTGGAGGAAGTACTGGAGCCGTCTAGCGCTGCTAGGGCGGCTCTGCTGTCCGTACAGATGTTGATACAGTGCTGTCTTTTTTCTTCTAGTGATTCATCATCTTTCAGTGATGGCTCCAAGGGCCGCCGTTGGGGTGGTTATCATGGCCCCTGTTGCTGCCCTTAGGATCCACCCTCTGAGCGTTTCCAGTTTCTTTTGTACTGTCTTAAGATCTGTCCTTTTCCACCACACTGTTGCCGCACAGGTCAGCCTTGGTTTCAGGATGCAGTTGTATATCCATAGGACGGTCTTGTAGCTCAAGCCCCAACCCTGCCCAATGGCTCTTCTACACATCCAGAAAGCTGATGCGAAGTTCTTGCACTGTTGGTCTATTTGAGGCTTCCAGTACAGTTTCTTATCTAGAATTACACCTAGGTATTTTGCTTGTTCTTTGATTTGTATTTCCTGTCCTCACATCGTTAGCGTTCGTAAAGGTCCTATCTTGTACCTTCTGGTGAAGACAACAACCTCCGTTTTCCGGGGATTGACAGATAGGCCTTTATCCTCGCACCATTTATTTAGGTGCCTCATTGTCGACTCGGTAATGTCGAGTAGGGTGTTTAGATGTTTGCCTCTGTGATTATAAGTATATCATCTGCGTAGCCGACCGCTGCTACTCCCAAGTTGGTCAGCATCCTTAGTGCTTCATCTATCATCATACCCCACAAAGTAGGGGATAGAACCCCCCCTTGTAGACATCCGTTGTTGACGGAGCCTTTGACGGTGGTACTACCTCTTGTAACCGTCAGTTTCCTATTGCTTAGCATGTTCGTGATCCATTTAATTAACGGATCAGGTATACCCTTATCTTTGGCTGCTTTGCAGATACTATCCGTGGTAGTGTTGTTGAAAGCCCCTTCTGCGTCGAGAAAGGCTCCCACGGCGTACCCTCCACCTTCGATCTGTTCTTCGATGAGCGAGACCGCCACGTGTAGGGCTGATTCTGTTGATCTTCCCTTCCTGTATGCATGTTGCTCATTGCACAGTGGGTTGTCCTTCAAGATATAGTCCTTTATATACCTGTCCACCAGTCGCTCAAGAGTTTTGAGCATGAATGAGGTCAGGCAGATAGGCCTGAAATCCTTAGCGGTGTTGTAGCTTCCTTTGCCCGTTTTCGGGATGAAGACAACCTTAGCTGTCCTCCAGCATTTCGGCGTGTATCCGGCTGCAATGCTGGCTCTTGTAAGTCGTACCAAAGATCTGATGATTGTGTCAACTCCTTCCTTGAGCAGAATCGGGAGGATCCCATCCTCTCCCGACGATTTGTAGGAATCGAAGCAGCTGATGGCCCACCTCAATATTGCCGACGAGACAATCAGATTAGCAAGTTCCCTGCAGCCACTGATGTGGCGAGGTCCTTCGCCACCGGTTTCCACCTGGTCATCCGCCGTCTCGCATGTATCCCCTGCTATCATAAAGCCGGGGAAGTTCGACTCCATGAGGTGCGCCAGCGTCTCCTCGTCCGATTCCGTATACTTGCCAGTGGGGAGCTTAACCGCTCCTAACCAGGCATCGGAATTGCGTGCTAGGATCTTCATAAGCCTAGCCGCTTCTTTGCCAGCTTCCATGCTGCTGCAGTACTCTCTCCAGCTCTCAGTCTGGGCTTTCCCTCAGGGGGATTCCCCTTTCCTCGCAGTATTCCACAAACCTGGATACTTCCTCTGTTGGCGACTCCTTTTCGAATGGGAGATAGGCTGAGGCGATGATCATCTGCTGTCTGCCCTCCTCTCTTGTTTCCTCCATGGCTAGAACAGCAAGGTCAGCTGTGCATAGGTCCAGTAGTGGTGTTGTCTCCAGGCCCTTCGTCACGATGCACGCCCTTGCTCTCTCGTTGCTTGGGCCCTTAATGACCTTGCCTGCCTGTCCAAGCCCTCTGATCGTTCCTCTGTAACACCAAGGTTCTTGTATTAGTGCTATGGCTGTGTGCACCGCTGCCAAACGCCTGGTTAATACCGCCGAGGCGTCCTTGCTGCGGTGCAAGTTAATCTGCGTTACCGGAATGTCTGTCGAAGCCATGATTGACAGCAACAGCT
>JAZHPH010000949.1:1251-16705 GCA_037356405.1 Nasonia oneida | reverse complement strand
CTGGATCATCGCGAAATATATGCTCTCTTACACCACACGTATGGCATGGTATATTTATATTTTCATCATCCATGCAATCATCGTAAACCTGTTGTACAACACATAGATTTGGAATGTGTATTTTTATATCTGTATGTTCACGGTAAGCAAAATCTTGACGCGTCTCAAAGTCATAAAAAATAAATAAGTTTTTCTTTGGAGATTTACGATTAATCTGTGCGTTATCATTACGTCCAATGGGTTGAATATAACAGAGCTGATTTACATCATGTTTTTCGCGACATAAGTTGCACCAATTGATTCCACACTCGTGCTTTGACTTGTAGATATTAATTCGTTTGCAACACATATTACAAACTTTTACTACATCGCATATTCTTTTATTATTTTTTTTGTATGACCCATCTATTTTGTGACGGTCGAAACATATTTGTCCGTAAAATTCTCGGTTACATTCTGCACACTTTATAATATCTATATTAGAATTACACGTTGGCGCACAAAAACACCTGTCACATTTGGCTGTGCATCTATGCTCATCTACGTATCTATAGCATTTATTACAATGTTCGCAGAAAAAACGATTGCGTGTTATAACCCACCCGCAGGCTCTCTCGCACAAGCCCCTGGATACCGGCAACCCGCTCGACAGCGCCGCGGCGCGTCCACAGCGCCGCTAGTACCGCGCGCGGCCGCTAGGCGGCTGCCGTACTCCCCAAAGAGGAGCAGCGCCTTGGAGGGCATATAAGCGGGCCGGTTTCCAGGCCGAGGCACCTACCTCCCCCTTCTCGGCATCAGACCGCGTCTGAGTGGCAGCAACGGAGCCCAGGCTACTTGCACAGTACACTCTAGCGCAATAAATCTGATTTTTGTTTACAAAAGAAAACACTCCATGTATTTCTTTCTCCTTCCTTTCCTAATCAGCACTTCTCAGCGCTAACTCGGCGTATGTCGAGGCCAGACCTTCAAGCTCTTCGGGAGCTGAGGGCTGTTTCTCCCCTGTCTTCCCCTATACAAATTGGGTGGTGCAACCTACACCGGGTTGGGCGGCCCCCCCCCTCGTCCAGACTCGATCCAAGAGTCGACCTAGAGAGGTCCGAGCAGTGTCCGCTCTCTAGGCAACGAAGAAGCCCAGGATAGGAAGCCTCAGCAGGCCCTTTCTGCCTGCCTGCCATCTCACCGCCTGCTTTACAGCAGGCCTCTTCATCACTCCGATCTTCAAGGAGCGAACTCCAGTGACACCAGCGGGCTACGTGGTGCAACGAGCACACGCACCTCCTTCTCCATGCTCGGCCTTTCCAGGCCACCCCGACTAGCCCGCTTACATCATGCGTGCAGCACCGGTTAAATTTAATATTGTATCGAAATGACGCCTTCGCGCGTCGTACAAAAGATTTATAACGTCAAAAGAATTTGAATTTAACAGAGGTCTTCCATCGTAAAAGGGCGGTTCTCCACTTCCAAAAGATAAACTATCGTATATTACAATAGCGATATTTTTTGCAACATAATACCGCTGATACGTCTCTATTTCTTGTATACCGCACCCGTTTGCAGGAATTACGACGTTTGCATTAATAGTAAGGAGATTTGCGCGATCTTTTTGCATACCACGTCTGCTATCTCTGACAATATTCCAAGTAATGGCTTCGTTTAAAAAGAATTTTTTATACATCATAAAAGCCTCCCCGACAATTAAAGCTCTTGGTAAGCATATATTATCGTTATTTCTTATAGATACAACCGATCTCTGAGCTAAGCTATCAACATTTATCCTCTTTCTACTTCCACCTCGGCCACCATTAGGTATATTAACAAGTGTTAATGTTAGAATAAAGCTCTCATCTATTTGAAAATCCTCATTACTCTGAGCTAATCCGCTTATTAAATTCCACAAATCATTGTACAAAAAAATTATTTACTAATCGTAAAGATAACCCACCCGGGCCTCGTGTAAAATTTAAACTTCTAACGGAGACGCCAATCATGTCGTTTTCATTACATAATGAAATTATATAAGAATAAATATCGCGAATAACTAACTCCAACCAAACTATCGGATTTATAGATCCATCTATTTCCATACGTCTACCTTCTATTTTATACTTAGATATTATAACGGTGCTTAGTACCGTGTATAAAAGATCAGTAACGAGTATACTGATCTAAAGAGTATCGAGAGGAATTGATGCAGCTCGTAGCAGGCTTTTTGAAGGCTATACGAAGCCTGGCCCGTAGCGCAGTATGCTGTACGTGCTCGTCCTTGAGCACGGGAGCCCGCGGAGGCGTCGTGAGTGCTTATGCTGCGTAGCTTAATCGCGAATGAAGTAAACGCATACCCGAGAGGGGTGAGCGCGGGGAAAAGGCAGAGAGTCAGGCGTAAAATCACTAAGAGCAGGTGAAGTTCAGACTTATGTTTGTGTATTGTAAAGAAAAACAGCCAAATACAGTAGCGGCACGAGGCAAGAGAGAGACAAAACGAAGCCTAATGCAGAGAGAGAAAGAGAGAGAGAGATCAGCGATCGAGCAGGTACTTACATTCACTTCCGTGCTGTCTCGCTCGGATGCCTCGTGGCTCGTCTGGAACGGCGCAAGCGGGTGACCGGGGCCCTCGCTGGGCAGCAGAGTCGATGCCTCGTGGCCTTGAGTGTGCGTCCGGCTACGGCGGGAAGACGAGCGGCAGCAATCGCTCAGCTCGTAACGAACACGCGGCGTGAAGTTGCACTCAGAGCGATAACACCGGCGACACACGAGGACACAGCTTGCTAGGACGATCTCGCAGATTTCTCGCGCGCAAAGTCCACGAGGGTTCCCGATACAAAAAAAAAAGGTGAAACCGTTAGACTGTACTCTTCGGCGGAACGAATCGTACTTCTCTCGTGCGGGACGCGGCGGCGAAACCAGCATGGGCTTTCTCCCACTCTCCCTCTCGCGGCACGCGCGTGGCTCTCTCTCTCTCTCTCTCTCTCTCTGTGTTCGCACGCTGGGTCTTCTGCTCTCTCACTTACCTTGCCGCTGAAAGAATGTACATAATATAGATTTATACATGTGTATATACATGTGTTGTAATGAGGGAGAGAGACATAACGAGAGTACGATAGTCAGCTCGTTATATGCCCCACCCCCAGACGTTGGTAGCACGGGGTACCAACTCGATCAACTAGTCTCTCTCGATTATGTAGGATTAAAATGTCATGTTTATGAGAATAGGAAAATATTTCTTTATTGAACATCTAAAAAAAAGTAATAATAAGACACACTAGACCCGTTTAAGAGCTATTAGTCTCTTTGTCTCTCTTGTCGAACTAAGGAAAACATAATAAAATGAACTAAAGTTAAACGCGTCGGTGCCGTACAATAATTATTATGTTTCCTATCAGCAAGCGAATAACAAAAAAAAAAAATTTATAATGAGATCAGTCTTCTGATTGTGTATGCTGCGAAGCTTGACAAGAGGTGTGATAATCTATCTTCTGAGTAGATGCTCTTAGTAGTGGTAGCGCTGGAACTCTCCGCTCTGGAACTTGGTGTGCAGGAAGTAGTTAGGACAGTTCTTTGTCCTTGACACGCCTGTCAAATTACACACCTGGCAGTACCTAACGAATCGCAGATCTCCGCGAGGGCCATCCATAGGGTCACAAGGCTCCTTAGCATGTCGGTAGATCATTGCCGTTGGCCCTGGATCTCTAGGAGGTAGCTCGCTGGTGCGTTGGGCCCTCGGTTTGCCGGCCTGAGGAGCTTCGAGCTTGTGCAGCTGCGCACGGATTTCCTCCAGCTCGTGTAATTTCCGCAGCTGCTCCAGCTTCAGAGCTTGCTTCTGCTCTTCCTTCTTCTTATCTTCTTGCCACTGGGCTTCTGCCTTGGTCAGATGCTCCTGTAGCTCGACCGCCTTCTGTACCTTGTCCAGAAAGTCCTGCGGGTCCATTGCCCTTGTCCTGGCGTCGGGGTGGCTCGCGAAGCGGATCACCTCCTCGTACGTCGCTTTCTCCTGTAGCTGGGCCTGTTGGCGAGCCCGTCGACAGGCGCGGGCTTTGGCTTCGAGCGCTGTCCACTGCTCGAGTGCCGATGTCCGGTCGTCGGTGGTAGGCGGGGGCGGCCTGTCCGGAGAAGTGCTTCGCGAAGCGACTTCCTCCTCCTCGGGCTCTGCACGCTGGGAGTCAGTCTCGGGTACTTGCTGTGCCTCCGGTGCATCGCCCTGAGGGAACCTTTCCTGGCCGGGTGACGGGGCAGGTAGAGCGAAGGCTGACCTATCTGTCCGGAGTCCAGCGGACTCTCCAGTGGTCCCTCCTAGGGACCGGAGGAGTTCCGACCACGGACGCAGTTCATCCAGGGTTGGCGGGATTTCGCTGGTCTGGGCGAGGATCAGTTGGGCCACCAGCTTCTTGATCTGCTGCAGCAGCTCAGCTGGCACCTCAATGATGGTTGCCGGCTTCTTGACGGGTAGCATGATCCTACGAGAGAGATTATAAAGTCGGTTATGGTTGATCTCCTGGACGTAGATGTAAAGTGGCAAGATTAAGATAAGCAGAAACAAAGGGCGTGAATAACAAAAGCGATAAAAGCAAGCAATAAGTGGTAATAATAAGGACAGAATCTCTAATTCTGTTTGTCTCGGGGACGCAATCGTCGAAGCGACGTTGCGGTCAGCGGAGGTGCCTCCTTTTTAGAACCTCGCGGCCTGCCCCTGCGCTTCGGTATAACCGAAGTCGGAATTTGTGGCGCAGAGCTCGCCGTCGCTCCTGCAGACGGCTCAGGTTGGGAAACAGCTGCATGCTCGTCTTTCTTAGGCGAAATGGGCGGTTCTGGCACTGGGTTGTCCGAATCTTGCGGGTCAGGCGAGTCCTCAGGGAACTGCTCTTCGTTGCGGCATGGCTTTAAGTCGCACACGGCTACCTTGTCTATATCAACTCCCTGCTCTGTCTGAAGCTTGTAGGAGTTCATCGCGATGCGATCCGTTACGGTAAAGGGACCCGCGTACTTAGGGCTGAGCTTAGCAGCGATGGCTTGAGCAGCGGAGGAAATAATGCGGTTTCTCGCCCATACCTTTTCACCGACTTTGTACTCTATGTGGCGGTGTTTCGCGTTGTAGTACTTTTCCTGCCGTTCTTGGGCGGCTCTTGAATTTTCAAGGGCATTAGCCCGAAAATCATCTAGCATTTTCATGCGATCCTGCCAGTTATCACGTGCTGCTTCTTCTAAGATTTGCCTGGCGGCTTGCTCTATTTCTCTTCGTGTGGTGCACGGCGGCTCGGGATTTCTTCCATAATTGAGGAACGCTGGGCTAGAGCGAGTCGCCTCGTGAATAGCAGTGTTGTACGCAAACGCAAATTCTGGAATGTGCTCGTCCCACGTAGTATGCTTGGTTTCGATGAATGCAGCAATCATGGTCTTGATAGTGCGATTCACACACTCGGTCGGGTTGGATTTAGGCGAATAGGGAGCACTGGTGCCGTGGTACACTCCATGTGTTTCCAAAAACTTGTCGACAAGCTTGTTTTCAAATGGAGTGCCATTATCCGACAAAAATCGATCGGGAATCCCGAATCTCAAGAAAATTCGCAAATTCAGTTCTCGCTTGATGGTTTTTGCATTCGTCTTTCTAATAGGGATGCATTATATCCATCTCGTAAATAAATCGATGAAAATTAATAGATGTTCGTGACCTCGGGGGGACTTTAGGAAAGGTCCCATAGTGTCGCCTGCGACTATCTCCCAAGGGCGTGTAACCAAGTGTTTGCCCATGAGTCCTGCGGGAGCAAGTTGCTCAACCTTGACTTGCTGGCAAATTTGGCAATTTCGTACGAAATGAGCTGTGTCTTTGTACATATTTGGCCAGTAGTACCGGAGCGCCACCCTTTGGTGAGTCTTAAATCTTCCGAGATGTCCGGAGACAGGCTCATCGTGGCACTCTGCAAGGATCCTCTCGCACTGTTCGCGAGGTACTACGAGCTTCCAAGCATCTTCATCTTGTCCCAGTAAGTCATCTACTGTCGGATCAGGGCGGTAATGGTAAAGCCGTCCGCCGGTGATCTTCCAAAAGGGATGTGCCGTGGGGTCTTCGACGACTTGCTTCGCCTTTTTAAGTACCAGGGGTCCTTGATAGGCTCATCCACGGAGAGAGATGCTATTACAGCCGTTTCGTCCTCGTCGGTCTCATATATACGAGAAAGTGCGTCGGGGACAACATTGTCCTTCCCTTTACGGTGCACAATATCGAAATCGTACGACTGAAGACGCAGAGACCAACGACCTAATTTTCCATTCGGATGTTTTAAATTTTGAAGCCACACTAAGCTATGGTGATAAGTTACTACAGTGAAATGGTAACCCTCAATGTAAGGTCGGAATTTCTCGATGGACCAAATTACGCTGAGACATTCCCTCTCAGTCACCGATAGCCTTCGCTCTGTAGCAGACAAAACGCGGCTCGCAAAGCAGAGTACGCGGCCCTCGCCGTCAATGCGCTGCAAGAGAACGCTACCAAGCCCTGTATCGCTGGCATCACATTCGATGATGAATGGAGCGCTGAAGTCAGGCCTTGCTAAAACTGGAGCGGTCGCAATTAAAGCTTTTACTTGTTCGAAAGCTGCCCATTGTTCATCTTTCCACTCGTATTTAACATTCTTGCGGGTGAGCGCAGTGAGCGGTTCACATAGTGAGGCAAAATCTTATAAAAATGTTCGGTACCACGAGACCATCCCGATAAATCTGCGCAACTGCTTTAAATTCTTGGGAGCCGGGTACTCAACAATAGGTTGAACTCGTTCTGGATCTGGGAGACAGCCCTCGCGATTCACAAGCACACCGAGATATCGCACTTCGGACATGCAAATTTTAGACTTTTTGCGATTTATTGTCAGACCAGCTTCATTTATCCGCTTCAGGATCAAAGTCAACCACTTTATGTGATCTGAGAAAGTATCTGTCGCAATAATAATGTCGTCTAGATATGCGAAAGCATGCGGCTCCATTTCTGGGGTGATCAATCTATCAGCCAACATCTGAAATGTAGCCGGCCCTCCTACGAGGCCGTATGGCATCCTGACGAATTCAAACAAACCAAGTCCAGGTACGGTGAAGGCTGTGATTGGGATGGATCGCTCGGTAAGAGGTATTTGTAAAAATGCTCCTGAGCAGTCCAACGCCGTTATATATCTAGCGTGCTGTATTTTCGGCAGTATCATGTCCATATAAGGAAGCGGGTACGCAGCTATTTTTGACACAGCATTAACCTTACGGTAGTCGACGCAGAAGCGAAAGCTGCCGTCGGACTTCCGTACCGTAACCACTGGACTGGACCAATTACTTCGGGACCTCCTAATTATTCCGGCACGGAGCATCTTGTGCACTTGCTCATGCATCTCGTCCTCTAAAATTTTCGAAACAGGGTAATACCGCTGTTTAATTGGGCGAGCACTGCCAACGTCAATATCATGATGAATCCAATCTGTGCAGCCTAGTTGCTCACAGGAAGGATCGGGTAGCAATTCTTTCATTAGATCATCGATTTCTAAGCGTTGCTCATCGGTAATTGCTTCAATTCCGAGAGAGGCGAGCGACAGAAGCTCCTCGGCACGCATAGATGAGAGAACGGCCGGTATCTCCACATCTGTGCCTTGGAGCAGTAGCTTATTTGCTACTGGGTCAAGCATCGCCGAAAATGCGCGAAAGAAGTCTGCACCCAAGGTGCATTCAGTATCGACTTCGTTCAAAATAAGAACATCGATTGAATGAGTTATCCCTCCTACAGTGAAGGGCAATCTGACGCTACCCACTATGGGGACGTAATGACCGTCGACTGCTCTAGCCCCGGGGCCCACATGAGGTCGTACTCGCAAATTTAATAAAGCAGCGAGCGATATGCCTATGGGGCCGAGGACTGTGCGCGAGGCTCCCGTGTCGTAGAGTCCTCTTAATTTGTATTGGCCAACCCCTACGGCTAGCCACCACCGTGGGTACTTCTCTATTAAAGCGCTAGCTACAGTACCTCCATCACAAGACGCCTCCACATCGGTCGAGCTACTCGTAGCTAGCGATGAGTAACTCGCCGTGCCGTGTAGTGTTTGCGCCACTCCTGTTACGCTTTTAGTGTTGAAGGTCCGCGGATTCTCTAGAGCGGTAGGGACCTTGTCTACTCGCTCTCTTTCTCGTTTTTTGACAATTCTTTTGCACATTCTGGGCAGGAGAACTTGGTGTACCCTGGCCAGCTGCAATTCCAGCAGAGAATTCTATCGCCTTCAGGTCCTGCCGGTTTGTCCCTATTTTTATCAGACTTGGGAGTAATCGACTCTGTTCGATTACCTCCCCGCTGCCAGCCGCCTCTACCACGTTTTCCTCCCCGACCTCGGCCGCCACCGCGAGTTGACGCTCGATGGCTGTCACCCGTTCCTTGTTTAGGTGGCGTTTCCTCTTCGGTCGAGGAAGATTCCTTTTGTGGAGAATTTTTCCCTGCGCTTGACGTGTTGCGGCTGGGAGAGCTTAGCTCTTGGGTCTTCTTCCGGAGAAACTTCTCAAAATGCTTCTCCAGATCTTCTTCTGTCAGAGACGATAAGTTCGCGTCCAACGAGGCAACGCTGGCCGGCTTGGCTTTGGCGGCTTTATTAGCAGGCCTATAAGCTGTTTCCGGCAGCATGCTCTGCTCGGCTGGAGGCGGCGGCCTCCACTGGCCGTCTTCGTCGTCTTCTGCTTCTTGAGCTTTGTCGAGGAGTTCTTGAGTATTGGTAAGTCTTCCCCGGTAAATCTTCATCTTCTTTTTAAGCTTCGGGAGCATATTGTCGATGACTAGATTTACTTGGTCCTGCGGATCCCATGGCTGGTCAAATCGGCTTAAAACCGTGAGAAGGGAGACTATATAGTCTCTCACTGGCTCGTCTGCACCTTGTGTGCGTAGATGAGCTTCGACTACCAGACTTCGCTTATTCCTTTTCATCCTGCTACATTTATTGAGAGCAGCTCTCTTGAAATCTTGGTACGTTTGCCACGAAGGCCTCAAAGTACGATACCAGAATAGTGCAGGTTTCTCGAACATGGGGACCATGGAGTCTAAAAGCTTCTTGTCGGGAATATTATCTAAGCGTCTATTCTCCTCGACTTGCTCCAAAAATTCCTCGATACTCACTCCTTTGTCGCCTGAGAATTTTAACCTCCATTCTCGAATAGTTTTACCAAGATTCTTGGTTCTCGGACGAACGGTGTCCGAATTATACCTGGTGTCGTATGGCGCAACTCCCGTACTCGGGTAAGTCGCACGAGGATTCAACTGCGAGAGCGAATTCTTGCTCGGCTGAGGCCAAACCCCCCCATCCCGGGGCAGGAATGCGGCCGGTAAGCAGATGTTAGAATGCTGCTGAGCGCCTGTGGGAGAAAACCTAGGTAGGAATGTACGTGTTACTGTAGGAGCATTCAAGCAATAACCCTTAGCTGTGGAGTGAAATATCGGGGCGTGTGCGTTTAGAGGTTTTATTTCGTTTAAGTTTTGCTTACTGTTTTAACCCGAGATATCGTAATAATTTAAGTCAAACGTATCTTGAAATTGGACGCTTTTCGCGCTACGGTTTGCTCTATTGCGTAGCGCTTCTTCAGCTACTTGTTGTTGCGCATTAGAGACTACATTCTTTAGCTGTTGTTGAAGATCTTGTATTATATTTTCTAAGTCAACAATTTTTGATGATTGAGTCTGGGCTTTTTCTGCTTGCTTGGAGATGTAATTATTCATCTACAATTGATTTTTCTGCAGTTCAGCCTCCGATATCCAAGCTCTTCGTAGTTCAGTAGCTACCGCCACCTGGATGAATTGGACCTCACCGCTTGGCAAAACTGTGCGGACTAAAGGCGGATCCATATTTTGACTTGTCTTGGATATGCCCTGCGGCGTTGTGGAGGTTAGCTTAACTTGTGCGCCAGCTGATCTGCTATAATGTACACCTGTAGGCACTGATGTAATTGTAGTAGTAACTGCTGTGGTAGCAACGTGCGCTGGTGCAGAGCTATGGAGCGTCGGCCCTCGTGGCGTTTCCAAGTTTATTAAGTCAGCTTCCCTGCGTGTTTGTTGGCTTGAGTCGATAGTCATTGTAAGTGACCTGTCCCTAGCCTTTTGGTTATCATGTGGCGAGCTTGACGGTAGCTGCGCGTTTTCTTGCAGGGCATTTTCAAGTTCTTCCTCTGCCTCAATTACTGCAAGGACGTCATTTCTCAATTCTTCTGGGAAGCTTGGTGACTGTACGAAGGTCAAGCATAAATCATCGCTTCTAGCTATATCTTCTTCTGAATTGCTATCTCTTTTAAAATCTTCGGCGCTGTAGTTGCCATGGAGTCTTCTTAACAGTCTGTTCGCACGCTCAAATAGCGTACCGTTTGTATGTAATTCTAAGTGTTCTAACGCATCGTCCACTTCTATACTCGACAAATTCTGAATCCAGTCACGTATTCTAACATCTACGTTTTCTTTAAAAATCGTCAAATCAGCGATAGTCCAACTTGACGCCATTTTTCGAATTTATTTTAATGCTTCTTAACGTTTTTTTTTTGTTTTTAAAAAGATTTTTTTTTCAAAATTCAAAAATTTTCAAGTCAATTTAAAAAAAATTCCAATGTAATTAAAAAAAAATTTTCACGCAATTTCTAATTTTCTAAAAAAAAAAATTTTGGGTCGATTTATCGAGGGTACAGTTGAACGTGACAAGGGAACGCACGCACAAAATGCAACAAATATAACGAGGGTCAATTAATTTTAAACAGTTAAATAAATAAACAAAATTAATATAAACGATTAAACGTAATAGTGGCAGAGTATATATAAGCTCTGTAGCACACGCCGTTTGCCGTAGCCGTATCAAGCGCGACGGCAATACACGTATTGTACGGCTGCTCGGCGGAATATTCCGGGCCGTAGTACAGTCGAAAATTCGAGTTTCAAATATTCTAAAATTCCACGTTTAAATTATCACACGATGAAATTTTAGAGCGCTGGAAAGTGTTCTTCCTGTTTACGTTGCCACTGAAAAAATGTACATAATATAGATTTATACATGTGTATATACATGTGTTGTAATGAGGGAGAGAGACATAACGAAAGTACGATAGTCAGCTCGTTATAATATATAATGCGAATTTTGTTGGAAAATATCAAAACGATTACCAGGAGGCTGGATATCCTCATCCTTTCTTTCCTCATCGACTCCTTGATAATCCATATTATCGTCTGTTTCGCTTCTCTCCTCATCCTCCTCGCTGATCTCCTCCTCCTCCGCCTCCTCATTCTCCTCACTGGGCTGATTATCTTCTTGCTCGTAGTCAGACAAATCATCATTATTGCTGCTGGAATTTTTAATTCTTCTTTGTCCTCTACCAACTTGAATAGAAAAATCACTTTCATCGGCCTCGTAATCCTGCGATTCTACAGAAGTATTGGTGTTCGAAGATGATGTAGATAAGAGAAAAATGGTTGTAGAAGAAGAACAAGATGAATCGTCAGAGTGATTATGTTCTGAAAAAATTTATTGAATACAAAATATTTGAATACCCTATTTTACACTTTCTTATTTTTAAATTATTCTTCTGGTGGTCCTGAAAAACTCTGTCCCAGGCGATTAAACACTTCAGGTAAATTTTCAGTGTCTAACAGTATGGAATTTTTATCTTTACAAGCATTTCAAAACCAACGTATTTCTTGTTCTCTTCGAACATACATGATACGCATGATATCTTGTTTCAAAGCCCTGGGGTACTTAGCAAATCCTTCGAGACCACGTCGAATAACTTAAATAATATTTAAAAATAAGAATTTATTTCAAGAAAAATGTATATTTAAATACAGCATAATACTTACGTTCATTAATTTGACGATCTCTTGGATTTCCCTGGTTAAAAAATGCTCGGTGACCAATCCTCCAGCGCTTCTTCTTGTGTACCGCATTTCTTCGGGTTCTACTGGCCGGGCCAAAAAGTCGAGGATTTGTTGCCGTCTTTTGACACATGGATGCTGCGCATACTCAATAATATTTTCGCTTTCATCAGCTGCTCGCTCCATCAAGCGCTGTAGAATATTATTAGCATCAGCTGTTGGCTCTGTACATGTGGCAAGAAGGTGGTCAACATTAGCCATGCGCTGAGAATCCCTATTGGCAGGTGCATCTTCAGCCTCTTCCGCTCTAGCATCGTGGTCATTCTGCGCTCTCTCTACTGCTTCACCTTCATCCTCCATCGCCTCATTTACCTGAAGACGCGCCGCTGCAGGCGCCGCAGCCACCGCTGCTGCTGCTTCTCTCCTTACGGCTTCGCTCTCCCCCACCCGCAACTCCTCTCCGTGTGCATCGGCAGCGCTCACCGCCACCATTTCAGCCGGGACAAACTGTACATCGGCTACAGCATTCGCTTGCGCTGTATCCTCCGTCTCACTTGCCTCTCTCTCTGCCTCCTCCTCCTCCTCCTTACTTTCATCCGATGACGTATGTTCAACATTTTCACTTGATGTGTATTCTGTAATATCATCATCATCTTGATCAGAGGTTATGTCGGCTAATAAATTTTCTAATGCTAAAATGTAAAACAATTTTATTATAAACGTTATATGTATTCGAAGGTAGTGATGCATACAACACATGAATATTAAAATCTATTGATGTCGAATAAATTAAAACAAAATATTAACCGATATTTGATTATACATTTTTTAATAAAAAAGCAAGAAGTATAGCGAGAAAAACAGTTGTTTAAAAAAGTATTCTCACTGTCATAGAATATAGCGGATGTATATTCTTTGATTTTATAATTATACGTTATATTACTGTAATGATAGAGAGATACGCATCGCATGCTATGTAATATGACAGATGTAAGAAGCTAATTTCCGCAGCGCTGAAGCAGACGACTTGAAAACACTACGCGTCATACGTAGCAGTCGACGCGTTCTACGGTAAGAGCAGGCAACACAGCGTTACGAATGTGTGTATGCGCGCGCGCGAGTGAATGAAACAGAGCATGTAGCAGAAGCAGCAGACGACACTATCAGCTGTGGCACCGTTTACCTCGTTGCCAAGTACAAGCGCTATTTGATTTTTATTAATGACAACGCGATATAGTGTAGAAAAATTGCAATCAATAAACATGTACTCACCATTATTCTCCTCGAATGTTGTCATTAGCCGCGCCAACACAGGTAAATGCGCAAAATTGTGTTGCATACAAAATTCTGCTGCGCATCGCACAGCTAAGTTGCATTTTTTAAAAATGAGTCTATGAAGCTGTGCAATTTTACGTGGCCCGCTGCATTGTAAAAGACGTGTAAACTCGCGGCATAATTGGCACGCAACCATGCGTTTCACACGTAGACACCAGCTTCTTGTACACCTGCGTCTAAAAACACTATTTGCTTGAAGATTGCCCGCGATGCGAAGCACTACAGTGCGTAAAGACTCCTCGGCTACGTTATACATGCTTGCGAGCTCTTGATTTAATGTAACTACTCTCATGACTACTGAGCTCCTGAGGTCAACGTAGGGTTTATATAGTATAAAAAACGTCTTGCTAGTGGGGGGATGTGTGGACTCGCGCAACAGTATAAAACGCAAAAAATAACATACTGTGATAAGTTTTGCCTCAGCTTTATCATTCGCGAGTATCAAAATTTCGTCGAATGTCACTTAATCGGTAAGAGGATCGACTGATTCATAGGTATTATATTACCTACGCTCTCACGGGTCCAAGATGCATAACAATCTGAAATAATGATACCGTCGACGATTCTCGCACGATACAAGGCGGCTAAAATCAATGCTCTATCACATTTAATAGCATTCGACTTCCTGTGCAAGCGATGACCATTGCGATTCTCACACAAGCAGTATCAAGTATACGGCTACGAGAATCCACGTGTTAATTACATTTGAGATTACTCTGAACCGTTGTTTTGTCACACTGATCCATTTTTTCCGCGCATAGATATCGACTGCAAAGACTCTTGCCGCCGAGTAGATACTAAAAATATCAAGTTCACGCTTAGAGCAGTCGGGAGTCAAAGATCATGCTCTCTCTCTCTCTCTCTCTCTCTCTCTCTCTCTCTCTATCACACACACACACAATCGTAAAAAAGTATCCAGTGTTCGTCGAACAGCAAGCAGTATCAAACACGTATAGTTGTTTTGTCACACTGATTCATCACCGCTGTATAGGTATGGCCTGCTAAGACTCATGACGACAAGTGGATACTAAACAATATCAACTTCCTGCGAAGAGCACTTGAGAGTCAAAGGTTATGCTCTCTCGCGCTCGTAAAAAGTATCCGTCAAGCATTTCGCTGGACAACGCGTCAGCCAGCTCGTTCGGGTATCGGGTGTACGAGCACACGTGCGGTATCGAATAATAATCAACACAAGTCTAAATTTTTCTCCTTCGTCCCTCCTTTTCCTCCTTTTCCTCCTAGGCCCTACAGATGACTGCTTGGACTACAGTCGTCAGTTCCAAGTTGGTCGTAATTCCACTAGGATATCTGTTAAAAGTGTTGTTTTGCGTCAGTTGGAGGAGAAATGCACTCTCCTAAAATCGCGGATGGAGCGTACGTCAAACGCGCGCTGGACATAATGAAAAGTTCACCTTCCATCGGCCCCGTCAATTACTACATCCCTAAGGTTGGGGATGTATGTGAAGTGTGTGCGCGGGTGATGAAGCGGATGACCATAAGCACACGGTGGACGTACTGCACGGAGTGCAGGGCGCGATGCTGTACGACGTGCAGCAGAAGAGAGCTGTGGTGTTGCAGCGTAGGAACAGAGAAGAGGGAGGAGACGGAGGTGGTTGCTGAGGAGGTGATGCAGCAGCAGGAGGTTAGTTAGTTAATAAGGTAAATATCTTATGTTTGTCACAATAGATTAATTATGTGTATCTTTACACAGGTGGTGCATGCCGATAAAGATGCTGCTATGATAGATCTTGTGAAAAGAGAGGAGCAGTAGGAGGAAGCGGAGATGCAGCAGGAGGAAGCGGAGTTGCAGCAGGAGGAAGCGGAGGGCGATGAAGTCGATACGGAGATTGATATGGGCAAAGAATTTTGTCAGTTCGACTCGCCTGCATCTCCCGACAACATAGCTGACAGGGGAAAGCTTGTCATCGTGAAGATAGAGGCGAGTGCTGAAGAAGAGACAATCGACCTCGTATCGTGAAATTTTGTGTTTATATGCATGAGTGTATAGTGAACGCGTAAGTTTTATCATTAATTATATTTACCCATACATGTGTGTGTGTGTCCCTAGATTAGTAATTAAGAGTAAGGAGTGATGTGTGAGAGTGTGCGTAAGAGAGAGAGAGAGAGCTTGTGCGTATGAGAGAAAGAGAAGTAAAACTTGTGCGTGAGAGAGAAGGAGAGATGGAGAGAGAGCGTGTGTGTAGGAGAGAGAGGGAGAGAGAGGAAGAGCGTGTGCGTAAGAGAGAGAGAGAGAGAGAGAGAGAGAGAGAGAGAGAG
>JAZHPH010000948.1:0-16712 GCA_037356405.1 Nasonia oneida | reverse complement strand
CATGTATGTAAATTCAATAAAACTAACTGACAAAGAAAAATGGCATAGGGCATTAGGCCATGTAAATTTTCAATATTTAAATAAATTGGTAACTATTAGATTTGTTGAAGAACTGCCAGAAAAAATCGAAAATGTCGAAATGAAATGCGCAAATTGTATAGAAAGCAAAATGGCGAATGTACCGTTTAAAAATAGCAGATCAAAAACAACTGAAATTTTAGAATTGATTCATACTGATTTGAATGGTCCACATAATACTACTGTAAATGCACTAGAATCTTTTGTATTAAAAATAAATCAGAGACTGCAAGTTGTTTGAAAGAATTTGTTAATCTAGTAGAAAATAAATTCAATAAAAAGGTTAAAAAATTACGATGCGATAATGGTAAAGAATATTTGAATCACGAAATCTACGATTTTGTAAAGTCAAAAGGAATTGAATTATTGCCATGCCCACCCTACGTCCATGAACTAAATGGAGTAGCGGAAAGATATAACAGATCTGCAATGGATATGGGCAGATGTTTAATGCGTGAAGCTAAAATAGATAGACGTTACTGGTCTGAAATCATAAAAACGGTCGCGTATTTAAAAAACCGTACAATTGCAAATACAGCGGAAAATAAAACTCCTTACGAAATATTTTTTGGTATCAAACCTAATGTAGAAAATTTGAAAATTTATGGTAGTCGAGTCTTCGTAAGAATTCCAGAAGTGTTGCGAAAAAGCAAATGGGACTATAAAGCCCAATTAGGTGTACTAGCAGGCTGTGTAGAAAATGGCTATAAAGTTCTAGTCAATAGTAGAGTCATTCATGCTAGACATGTACAAGTAGTTGAGGAAAATACTAAAATTATTTGTTTAGAAAAACTTGATGATGAAAAAGATAGAGATTTGGAAAATAGCGAATCTGAAAACATAGAAAATGAAATACTGGAAAAAGAATCCAAAATTGATGAATATGATGTAAATTCAAATCAAACAAAATCTCTTATCCCTACTCAGACCTTCCGGGAAAGTAGAGATAACAAATTAACTTTTGATATCGTTGACAATGACAATTCAATTTTAAAAGTATAAAGAAAATCTAATAGAAAGAAAAGTCCTGTAAATAGGTATGGAAATCCTGCAACTCATTTTATCTATGTAAATCACATTGATGCAAATGTACCGAACACATTTGAGGAGGCGTTAAACTCAAATGAATATAAACAATGAAAAATTGCGATGGACTCCGAAATTAATAATTTAAAGAAAAATAATTGTTCGAAAATTAGACGGTTACGCGGAGAGAGAGCTAGAAGGTTCGAGAGGCGAGCCGTTGTCGCGAATTCGAAGGTATTAGGTTATTCGGTATTCGAAGGTATGCTCGCACGGCATCGATTAGGGGGTTGCCATGGCAACGCGCGCTCGCTCGCTCCTACTCTCTCTCTCTCTCTCCGCCTGTTGCGCGAGCGGCCTTCTGCCGCTCTCACTGATTGTATAATCAGTATGTATTGCCGAATCACTGTGAGCGCTCGTTACTTTTCATTACTTTTCCTTAGATTTAAACACTTGTAAATACACTCTATATTCAATTCAGGTCAAAGCCTTTTTTTACGGTTATCAGTTCACATTAACTGTCGAGAGTGTTGTTTATTGCCAGCTAGTCCATCGAGATCCACAAGTCTCTAACATTAGTTCGAGAGACTATAATTAATAATACTTGGCAAATTGTTGAAAGACCAAAAGATAAACAAGTCATTGATGTAAAATGGGTTTATAAAAAAAAAATAATAATGTTTATAAAGCGAGATTAGTTGTAAGAGGATTTCAAAAAAATGATTATTTAGAAAATGTTTATTCACCAGTAGGAAAAATGCAAACTTTGAAAATTTTATTGTCTTATAGTTGTAAAAATAATTTATTTATAGATCAAGCATGGATGTCGAGACAGCATTTTTGGATGGTGATGTAAAAACAGAAGTTTATATTAATGAACTGAAAGGTTATGAAACCTGAGACAATAAGGTTTGCAAATTGCAAAAGGCATTATACGGATTACGAGAAAGCCCAAGGGCCTGGTATGATTGCTTCAACAATTTTATCGAAAAATTAAACTTTGTGCGAAGTAACTACGATCACTGTTTATATGTAAATAATGCAAGCAAAGATTCAATATATATTCTAGTCTTTGTAGATGATCCCTTAATCTGTTGTCGAGATAGAAACAAAATAAATGAAGTCAAATCTAGTCTAAAGGAAAGATTTGCAATGAAAGACTTAGGAAAAATTGGAAGTTATATTGGAATAGATATAGATTACATAGTGATGATAAACGTAAGATGACTTTAAGTCAAACAAAATACATTGAATCTTTGGCTACAAAATATAATTTAGAAAATGCTAAACTATATGATACTCCAATAGGCGAATTATTATATATATAAGTACAGGCACAAGGCCAGGTATAGCATATAGTGTAAATTATTTAAGTCGTTACCAAAGTTGCTACGACCAAACTCATTATAAATATGCAATACGAATTTTAAAATATCTGTATAAAACGATAAGACTTGAAACTAACATATTATGATAATGTAATTATCGAAACTTTAGATTGTATGGTAGATTCCGATTTCGTAGGTGATAATGTAGATAGAAAATCCACAACCGGATACGTAATTAGATTATACGGAAATGTTATTTTTTGGAAAACCCACAAACAAAGTGCGGTAACAAAATGTTCAACTTTTGCAGAATATGTAGCTTTGTCAGAGGCAGTCTCCGAAATATTATTTGTAAGACATTTACTGAGCCAATCGTTTGATGTAAATGTAAATGAACCAACAACTATTTACGAAGACAACTCAGGAGCAATTACAATCGCGAAATTCGGAAACTTTACTCCAAATTCAAAGCACATTGAAGTGAAATATCATTATGTAAATGAAAGCTACGAAAAGGGCGAGATAGATATTGTAAAAGTTGACTCGAAATGTAATTTAGCAGACATTTTCACAAAGAGTCTGGATAAAACAAAGTTCCTAAACAATAGAAAAGGTTTAAGTTTAATCTAAAGCGTTTATATATAAAAGTTCAGAGTAATAATCGCCAAGTTCAGTTGTAAAACTCAAGTTCACTTGAAATCATCTTAATTCAATTAATGTAAAATGCGATGACGTATGCAAAATTGAAAACTCAAATGTATCGAATTATAATGTAAAAAGATCACGACTGTAAAATTCAGGAGGCGTGTTGTAATATGTAAATTTATACAGTCGTAATATTTAAAACGGTACTCGTCGCGCCATCTACTGGTTGTCAACGATTCGATTGAACGCGAGCATAGTGCGCATGCCTCGCGTATATACTCTAAGCGCATACTATACTGTATACTCAGCTTGGTGGAGTCGTCTGACTCATAGTCTTATGCGACACTGTACTATACTCTCTCTCTCTCTCTCTCTCTCTCTCTCTCTCTCTCTCTCTCTCTCTCTCTCTCTCTCTCACTCTCTCTCTCGCTCTCTTTCTCTCCCTCTCTCTCTCTCTCTCTGGTGAGTACGGTTAACAGCTCTGCTGATCTGTCATTCTTTTGAACTACTTTTCTGCTGCTTCTTGCCTTCGGGCCCTCTTCTGTTGTAGATAGTTGCACGCTCCATTTTGCAACCTTCACGTCGATATATAAATCGCCGAAGGCTGCAATTTTTCTATCTCGTCTTTTCGACCGCAAACTTTCTACACTGCTCCTAACCTGCAAATCTGCTCCGCTTGGCTTGGCTTGTTTTCGCCACATTCACACGATCTACTCATCACTCCGTCGATAACTTACCATCCTCCAACGAATATCTGCTTTACCGACTGCCAATAAGTTATCGACGTAAAAATGAGTGTAAACGGCGAGAAGAACGTGGAAGTGCCTTTTCAACAATGCAGCAGCTGTAGACAATCCATACAGCATAAAGACCCGAAAAGGTGTGAATATTGTGGATTATACTTCCACGTCAAGTGCCAGAACGCTGTCAACGTAAGGGCTATAGTGGTAAACGACAGGCAGATAATAGCCTGTTCCACTGGTGCAGAGAGCAACCGCAAGGGAAGCAAAGTGAGGACAAAATCCACCTCTGCTGCAACAACTGTGACTGGAGTAACTGCAACAACAGCAGCAGGCAAGGGTACTCCCAAACAGCAGCAACCGACGAGCAAGAAGACAAGGTCAGCACCACCATCAGCCAACCCTTCGCGGAATCCCTCACCAACCCGCTTGGCCGGCGCAACGACACCTACGCTGTCCGTTGAGGCGGCCTTGAGGGACATTCGTGTAGCCTTAGATGAAATCCACAATGCTCAAACGGAGTCCCTCAAGACCCAGAACATTGTGTCAGAGAGGATCTCCAAAATTGAGCAGCGCCTGGGCCCGCTGGAGAATCGTCCTAAGGCCCTCGATGAGCTGCCTGCACTCATACAAAATGCTGAGTCCACCATCACCGAGCTGCAGGCACAAATTCAAGATCTCTCATCGAGGAGCCCGACAATGCAGCAGGACAGCAGTAGCACTGTACCCAACGCTGCGGAGATTTGCAGTCTGCGCAGTGAATTGGCAGAGGTCAGGAGGCGACAGGAGCAGACCTCCAACAGTGTGGTTGTTGTCACGGGCCTGCACTAGATCCGCGAAACCTCGCTGCATCTCCTTGCATTTTCAGTCGTGAGCGTGCTTGACCCCACGGTCCTCAGAAGGGACATAGTATCAGTCAGGACCATGGGGAGGCTAGATGCAACCAACAACTCCGCCAGGGGTGACGGCAGACTACCACCATTAGCCGTCACCCTCTCTTCAAGTGCGCTCGCACGCTCATTTGTCGTAGCTAAGGCCCGCAAACGCAAGCTACACACCAACGAGTTGGACGCAACCTTACCGGAGGAGGCAAGAGCCCTGAGCCCTGAACATCAAGGGCTCATAAACATCAATGAGCTGCTCCCTTCAGACGTCCATAAGCTTCGTTCAAGGGACAGGCTGGAGGCTAAGAGGAGACAGGGTTGCCGTACTTTCGTCAGAGACGGGAGATTATTTATTCGCTGCAACGATGACAACGAGCTCGTCACCGTCATCAACACCGACGCCGAGCTAAATGATTTTTTAGCTCGGATTCCGCCTGCCGTCAACGTTGTTCTACAATGAAGCTACCACACACACAATTCATTCCACCACATCCACCATCAAACTCAACTGCCGTGTCTTCGTCCGGTTCTAAGGTATCTCTGTCTGAAGGTCTAAGGGTCTGGCATTTCAATGCGAACTCACTCACAGGTCATATTGAGATGATCAGGCTCTTCTTATCCACTCGCTCTCTATTCCACGTAATAGCTGTTACTGAGACCTGGCTAAACAACAAGGTGACATCCATCCCTTCACTGGATGATTACCTGCTGTACAGGCGGGATAGAAACAGAAACGGAGGAGGTGTGGCCCTCTATATACATAAATCACTGACGGTTAGTGTTATTTCATCATCCGACGGTGAATGGTCTGGCAAGCCAGGCAAGCCTGAATACCTTTTTTGTGAGGTATCGGCTAAGGGAGTTTCTCCCATCTTCGTGGGGGTTGTGTATCGTCCACCTCGTGCTCCTTTTTTCCAAGGCTCTAACTTTATAGACCAGCTAACAACTCACATGCACAATTACTCCACGAAGGTTATAATGGGAGATTTCAACTCTGACCAGCTTTCCTCATCTGAAGATGCCAATTTCATCAGGGCCTTCATTGATGAGAACTCCCTTTTATCTGTTCCCTATGGTGCTACGCACCATAAACAGGGTTCTGATACCTAGCTTGACCTATGTCTAATTGACGAGCAGGATCGCCTGCTGTCACACTGGAAGACAGACGCACCTTTCATCAACGGACACGACCATATCACGGCCACTCTCGACGTACAGATCCCACGCTACGTACCTAACACATACACTTACAGAAACTTTAAAGGAATTAGCGCCGAGAAGCTAAGGGACTTTCTTAGCAAATGTGACTGGTCATCTCTCACCACTTCATCACTCGACGAATGCATATCCTTATTTAACACTAACCTTACTAACGCCATTAACCATCTCGCCCCATTGCGGACTGTGACACCAAGACGACAACGTCACCCGTGGTACACCGCGGCTCTTCGTGCCCATAAACAAGTCGAGGAAGCCAGGCTAAATTACTACTATTCACGCCTGTCTGCCTTGACCGACAATGCCGAGATCTGGAGAGAGCTGGAGAAACTTGGAATTTCTGCCACCAAGGCCCCCTTACCATCTCGATTTACCACAGATGAACTCAACGGGCATTTCAACGCGATCTCCAACGATCCGTTGGCTCCTGCTGTTGAGGATTATCTTCTCACCCTGGAAAGTCTTGACCTCCCGGAACATTTCGAGTTCAGCCCTATAACGGAATCGGATGTGTTGGCTGCGGTATCGCACTTTGACACCCAGGCCAGGGGAAGTGATGGCATCCCACAGGTTGTCATTTCAAAAGCATTGCCGGTTCTCGCTCCCTTACTAAGTCAGATTTTCAACCTGTCTCTGAGCGTACACTGCTTCCCATCTGCCTGAAAATTGTCACTTGTGCGCGCACTCAACAAAATCAGTTCACCAACAGCCCTAACTGACTACCGTCCGATTTTACTTCTCTGCTTTCTCTCCAAGGCCCTGGAGTGGCTGGTGCACAAGCAAGTCTCAGAATACCTTGAATCAAGGCTATTGCTAGACAACCTTCAAACAGGCTTCCGCACTGGTCACAGCACTCAGTCTGGCCTAATTAAGCTAACTGATGATGCCAGGATCGGGATAAACAAAAAGAAAGTAACACTACTCCTTCTCTTCGACTTTAGCAAGGCGTTTGACACTGTGTGTCACGTCAGGCTCCTGAGAAAGCTATCCACTTTCGGCTTCTCAAAGCAAGTCATTCGCTGGTTTGCCTCCTACCTCTTTGGGAGAGAGCAGGCCGTCGTTGGTGACAATAGTGAGCATTCTTCTCCTCGGCGTCTCAACATCGGCGTCCCGCAGGGATCCGTTTTGGGTCCCTTGTTGTTCGCATTGTACATCAACGACATCGGCTTCTGACTTGATACCGATGTTTCCCATCTCATCTATGCAGATGACTTGCAAATTTACAGTCAATGCCACCTTGAGGAGCTCGATTCTTTATCAAACAAGATGAGTGCTAATGCCGAAAGGATAATGGGCTGGGCTGCACAGAACAGTCTAAAACTTAATGTTGCTAAAACCAAAGCAATCGTCCTGGGCTCTCCCTACTACATAAACGCATTACCCTCAACAGCTAACACCTATATTAACATTGGGGATGCCCAGGTCAGCTTTGAATCCTCCGTGCGTAATCTGGAACTGGTGCTCGACTCTAAACTTACGTGGAAGGAACACGGTACACAAGTGTGTAAGCGTGCTCACTCACTAATGTACAGACTTTACTTTTTCAGAGAGAGTACCAATCTCAGGTTGCGCAAGTACTTAGTGCAAGCGCTCCTGTTTCCCCTTATTGACTATTGCTCTCTTGTATACTGTGACTTGACGCAGGAACTCGACTTAAAACTACAGAGGCTCATGAATACAGGAATTCGGTACATCTATGGTGTAAGGAGAGATGAGCACATCTCCCCGTACAGGCGGGAGCTGCAGTGGCTAACCACTGCAGGAAGCAGGAAGTATTTCACTGCTTGTTTCTTACGAAAGATGTTTAACACAGCCGTACCATCATATGTACTGGCATACTTCGACTTGTGTTAGGGGGGAGGTGACACCTCTGGATATTCCTACCTTCGCGACGGAGACGCTGAGGAACTCGTTTCATATCCGTGCCTCATACCTATGGAACAACCTACCATCACACATTCGCAACACTGCTTCTATCTCAGGATTCAAGAAACTAACTAAAGAGCACTTCTTCGAACTTCGAAAGCGGCCAATTCCGAGCACCAAACGAGGAAAAGTAGGTAATTTTATTCTCTTTCAAATGCATGTAACAATGGGATGATTGAAAAAAATGCAAAATAGTGTTTTTTAAAAATCAAAAAATGGCCATAAAAAAATATAGTTAAGAAATTAAAAAATAACTGTTTTTCCCGAATTCAGAATCCAAATATATATATGCATGTCAAATTTTATTGATATTGACAAAGTAGTGCCAGAAATATTACGGTATACACACACCTCCACACACACATACACACACATCTATACGGACATTTACCAAAAGCACTTGATTTGAACTTCTAACACACTAAAAAGTATTTTCTAGAAGTTTTGAAGAAACTCAAAATTTTACTATTACAAAGCTTCCTCTAGGAGGAAGCAAAATTAAAGCTGTGGATTTTTCTGCCAGGGTTTACATTACTTATATACATTAATGAATGTTTCTTTATTTACTTTGGTTTACAATAAATGAAAATAAAGTATTAATTTTTAGTAACATTAAATATTAAAACAATCTCCTGTAAGTATTCGTTTGTAATAAAATTACTCCTATTTTAATGACCTAAAATTGTAAAATTGTAAAACAATTATTCTTTTGTCAAAGTCAAATGTGCAAGGAAATTTAGTAAGTAAGATGAATTTTACGGGTTAAAAATAAATTATTTGCTACATCTTATCTAATTTTTATCACAAATAGTTCAAAATTTACCAAAGTATCACTTGTTTGGGATCAAATATGCGTACAAAAATTGAGAAATTGATATTATTAAATAGATGTTTTAAAATTTGCTGGTACCCCACTTTAATATAATATTATAAGTAAAAAGTTTAAATACGCTTGTAATACATTTGTTACTAAGATATTTTTACACTTGTTCAAATATTGTCCAACTTTGATAAATTTAGTAAAACTTTTATAATATTATATTATATATTATATATTATATTTTATTACAACTGCAAAAATTCTGATATCTTTACCCTGCTAAAAATGACCAATTAGAACCGATTAATACCGATTTCATTTTTTTTTTTTGTAATTTGAACCTTATACGGGAATAATCGGTTGTAATACGAATCGGTTGAAATTTGTTTTTAACCGGTGTTTGATAATCGGAATTAATTGGTTCTAATATTGCTTTGAACGTAATCGTGTTTAAGGGATAAGCGTTGGATACAGTTATAATCGGGATTGGGTGAAATCGGTATTTATATGATATTTTATTTTCTGACTTAATCAGTTTTAATGGGGGGTATTAATAGGTCATAATCGGAATCATTTAAAATTGGAATTCAATCGATACTTTATGATCGGAATAAATTGGTTTTAAAATATTATACGTAATATAAAATCGGTACGAATTGGTTCTAATAGGCTATGTTCCGGGTTATTATTATACTTCATTGCGTATAAGGAATAAAGAAAATTATGTTACGCACACAAAGTTTTGAAGTATCAAACATTATTTTATCAAAAATATTTCCTTCATTTTCACTATTACTACTCATGCTTTCACTACCTTCAAAGGAATTATTTAAACTACTCGCATAAACTGACTCGCTGTCTGCTTTATTAGCATTAATTTCATAATTAAAATCTCTATCACTAAGTACGTCAGAAATATAGCAATCTTCTTGATAATCTTCATGTTGAATATCTTGATTTTGTTTACTTCTTACATCGCAGGATTCCGTTTCAGAATTTATGTTAACATTTTCAAGCGTAGAAGTTTCAGGAAAGTCTTCAACCGGAAAAGAATTATCCTGATTTTCATCAGCTTGCAGCACAACAAAATTTGTTAAAGAATCTAATATAAAATCATTAAATTATAGTACAAAAAAATTAGATATTTTTAATATTTATTCATATAATAATTTAAATTTTATCTCACTTTCATTAGGAAATAGTGTCTGATTCTAACTTTTGCAAATAGAATTATATTTCTGTTCAGTTTTTTTGCATACTGTATCTAGATTACTATCCTTATATAAAAATTGTTTGTATCGCTTAGTCTCAACTTCATCGGAACTGCTTGAACTCGTCAATAATGAACTCATATTACTATTATGTTCGTCATCCATTATTAAATGTATCCTATATACTATATGTAAATAAATTATGAACCAATTGTGCGACTTATTTTAAAGTACCGTACGTAAATTATATTAGTAACAATAGTCAGATATAAAAAGTATTTGATAAAAACATTTTAATAAAATTACTTATCTTACCTTTTGAGAATAAAGTGTAGCATTCATATTTCAAAATCGTTAAGTTAAATTAAATGTATTATATTAATTTATGTCGTACCCATAACAATATTATCAATCATTGTCCATATATACATATAATATTGTTTGCCTATTATATATAATATTATTATATTCCATAAATAATAATGCCCAGTTACAGTAAATTTCACCCCTTATTCCAAAACTGCAACATATGTGAACCCTCTACAGCTTTTACGTAAGCAAACATTTTATATATTTTCGCAATAATTATCAACAATAATTTTCACTTGACCATGTCTAATACTGCGACTGCAACCTGCACATATACACATCTGTCAATACGCAGTCCTTTATTGCTTTTTTTTAAATAACAAACGAGAAAAAGCTCTCGTGCCTCTCGTCCCGCACGCCGCGATGACTCGTATGTTCGTGAGTAGATAGGCTATAGGCATACTGGCTCACACGGATTCTGGATCACCCACTCTCCTCTGAAAGTGATACAGTACCCGAAGAGGGAGGGAGATTGATAATTTCTCCCCCTCTCTCGCGTGAGCCAGAAAGGTCTATAGCATTATTTCCTTTTTTTTCAAAGGGAGACGCCTATAGCATTCCCCGCCTTTTTTCAAAAATGGAAAGGGAAGCTGTCTCTCTGAATGTATGCATGCTACTTGCAGAGTCAGTTTTCAACGCCCTTCTGAAAGGAATAGTCTTATCACTGATTGCACCCGAGATTTTTACGAACTGGGATACATGAAACAGAGTTACCTCAACCACTCATTTGCCAGCGCGCGAGTATATATCTACCACACCCTTCTCACAATCTCGCTCAGGTATACAGATTTTTCCCATTCGCTTACGGAGTAGCGCGCGAGTAGTGTATGCATAGGCTTAGCCTAAGTGCTCTGTTAATTACTTGCTTCAAGAGCTGGAATTTAAGATGTGCAGAAAATTCAATCTACTCCTAAAGGGACACACTCAAAAAAAATTCTGTATACGATCAACAAAGTGAGCCAGAATCTGAGCTGTGTATTTTAGATGGAGGGATTGTCGATCCCTCCATTCCCTCCCCTAGCGACCGAGAATTCGTTCCCCTCTCAAAGTCTGCCAGAATCCAAGCTGTGTATTTTAGATGGAGGGATTGTCGATCCCTCCCTTCCCTCTCCTAGCGATCGAGAATTCACCCCACTCTCAAAGTGAGTCAGTAACCGTAGTATGTATAAGTCCCAATATTCCCTTCTCCGTATCCCGAAACAAATTTTCTGGTGGGTTCATGCTCGCGTAGGTAGTGACGGTGACCCTCGCACATGTGTTTTCCCGTGCCTTTATACATTGCATTGGAGACATTATGCATACTACAGACTGCGTGTGAATCACTCTCGGATAGGTATACAAGCTATCGTACGCAGATGTATGAAGCTTCTAGCGTCAGCTGTTTTTTCCTTTCGACTTAGATATGATAGTCCCTCCACTGCGCGGACAGATTGCGCAGGTACTATCCCTCACACTTTTCATATCCTCGCGCAGGTATAGACGGTGGCCCTGGTGCACACACACTTTCCAGAGTCAACTTATTGGAATATGTGGTTGCGTGCTTTAACACAGAGCCTTATGGAGCCGTAACTCTTTTACGCACATTTTCATTTATAGCGCTGAAACTCTTTTTTAGATTTTGTTAAAAAACTAGTATAATGTAAGCAAGAATATTTGGAAGAGGATTTTAAAAATGTTATAGCTTGAGCTTTATTATTTTTAAATATATACAAAGTCCCTGCTAAAGTGAACTTTTACGCGCCGAGAGCGAGAAAGTCAAAGCACTGTTGAGACATGACAACGCTTCAGCCCCGTTTTGAATTTTGACACTATGCGTTTCCTCGGGTTACATTTTTTTCTACCTAGAAATCGGCAGTGGAGGCTGCGGTGGGTTAGGCTTCGGCCGCGAAGTATAGTAAGCCCATCTGTCCGTGCTATGACACGAAATGCAGCGTTGCCATATCCTTATGCCCGCACGCGGCAACTTGTGTGCGTGTACAAAACGGACCTTTTCTATGTTTGCAAAGATAGACACTACTCACTGCTAAGAGGTGGGACTTAGGAGGAAGAGTGGGGATTGCGCCATGAAATCAGATTGCTTAACACTCACAAGGAATGGTACCCAACCCGAACTCACCGATTTTGATGATTTTCATATATGTTGTAGAACATAAAAAAATAAGAGACACGTATTTTTTTTTATCGGCTAATTTTCACTTTTAAGGGGTAAAAACCTCCCCTAAAGTTAACCCCCAAAAAGCGTTTTTTTTAAATATCTCGGCTTAAAATTAATATTTTTTAATGAAACAAATTGGAGGTTATTTCTTACAAAAAGAGCAAGTATTTCATGGTGATTTGAAGAGTAAGGGTAGCATCCCCTATTTTTAGGGGTTGAAAACATATATTTTTTGGCATAATTTTATAATAAAAATGTTTAAACCGACTAAAAAAAATTGGAAAAAATGTTTAAACATCCTTAATAACAAAATTTAGTTGACGTCTTTCGGTGTTTTCATAAATATTATCCCTAAGGGTTTTCGAGATCGCTCTTTGGAAATCTGATATCAGATTTTGAAAATTCAAAATGACGGAACCAATGTGGTGGACGAAAATGTCGAAAAAAAATTTTAACTTTCATAAAAACTTGTTATAAATGTGTGATCTTTGTAGCCTGTACATGTGAACTAAAGAGCCTTAAAGAACAAATAGGCTAAATGGTTGTGCTTTTTAACCAAACGACTCCAAACCCCTAACCTCCAGACAAGCCGAAGGCCTATGCTTTACCGTAGACACGAGTATAGACATATTACCGATATTTTATTCTATCATTTTGTATGTAACAAATAACGTCTCGTTTTATGTTTCAATCAAAGATTATTTATTTTTCTGCTTTTATAAATTAGCATAATTTCAAAAGTAATTTCATAAATTATAAAGTATTTCATAAATTGCATAATTATATAATTTTATAAATTCAAAAAGTCTACACTTTTTTGCAAATGAAAAAACATAGGTTAATAAAATTAGTTTATCAAACTCTTTTGCGTTTTGTAATAAAATTTAATGTTGTCAAACTTGGGAGTTTTTCATTGTTACAATTATTTCGTAAGCCGAAAGTTTTTTAGATGAATTCTCGAAGTAATGATTATTGTATCTATAGTAAAATATTTACAGTCTGGAATTCCATAATAATACTATTTGCTACGATTTAATGAATTTATCAAAAAATCTAAATTTAATAATAAATATTATTCTAATTATTATTATTATTTTTCATTATCATTGCTATTATCAGTATTACTGTTATTATTGCTATTGCAATTATGCTTATTCTTCTTCTTCTTATTATTATTATTATATTACTATGATAATTTTTGTTATTGGTAAAAATACATAAAAGAATATTAATACTCGAACTTCATTTGCAATTAAAGAACACGTTGTTATTGAAAGGGAATTTTATATGCATTCATTAGTTTAATGAATGTTATCGTACATTCAATGATAATTCCACAGATAAATGTCTTTCACTCATAAAAGTTGTTGACAATATGTGCGAATCAGTATGTTCTTTTTTTAGATTGTTTTCATCGTGTGTTTACCTCAGCTGCCTGTGTTATTTTTTAGGCAGTGAGTGAGTTTTGTGGGTATTCTAGTTCGATGCCGGAAAGTACGAATAGTACGTATTTTTGTTTGTCAGTGGTATCATACAGTTGTAGAAAATTTTCTTTAGTGATTTTATATAGATTTACATTATTCAATTTCAAAGTGAATAAAAGTTGAATAAAACCAAAAATAGAGTTTTCCGAACATCACAAAGTGGAACGAGAATTCTTCTCCAATGCATAAATTAATGATTTGATTCAATTTACATTCACTCGTTTTATTCTGGTAGAAATGTAGCAGTCGTGCCTTACATGCAAAAACACAGCTTGTATAAATTTTACCGCTTGTTTTCATTTTAGATTGAAAAATGAAAATTAATCCGTTAAACGTTCTAAACTTATTATTAGCATACTTTCAAGCGTTAAACATACCAGATAGTGTCACGAATTATCACGAAACAGAGTTGGCCGAAAAAATAAAAGAAATTTTAATAGATGCAACACATGATTTCAACGATGTAGAAATGATTACTGATGACTCTTTGGATTTTCAAGAAGAGTATAAAGACCATAATGCGGAAATAATTGAAGATGAAGTGCAACATCATTTTCCTGATCCGGATATAGCACCAACAAATCAATGTACAGCAGATAATGAAGAATTAGATTTTGAATACAAAAAAAGAGCTGTAGAATTTTGGAGAAGTAGCAAAACGAAGCAAAATTTAAGTCTCAAACCAGTGCAAAACAGATTCAAAAAAGTATCATCTATTAGTCAGCTACGTCGTTGGGCTCATTCAATTAATAAAGGTGGCACGTACAGAGAAAAAGTAGCACAAATTTGTCAGTATACCCTGGATAATTTTCAAGCAGCTCTCGACAGTGGTTCAATTATCCATGATGAAGATATAATTCGATGGGCCTTACAAGCTAAAAAAGAAATTGGTTTTGATGATATTAGATTCAAAGCTTCTAAACATTGGTTACTCAAATTTAAGCAAGCACACCGAATAGTTTCTAGGATAATAAATAAGTTCATAACAAGAAAAACACTAGAAAGTAGTGCAGAACTTACGGCTAAAGCTGAAGCATTTATCGATGACGTTAAATCGTGTATACCAAGGATTGGACTCGAAAATTTGTATAATACAGATCAGAGCGGATTTCAGCTAGAAATGCATTCTGGAAGAACATTAGCAGTAGAAGGAGAAAAGCAGGTACAATGTCTGGTACAGTCAATTTCAGCAACAACGCATAGTTGTACTATACAGCCACTAATATCAGCTACTGGACAACTGTTGTCACCGCTATTTCTTGTTTTAAAGGAACCAAGTGGCAAGTTTGGCCCTATTGTAGAACAAAACATATTTAGACCAGAAAACGTGTACGTGGAAGCATCCAAATCTGGAAAATTAACAACAAGCAAGGGAACTAATAACAATTTTTACATTGTAATATCGTTGATCAGTTAATTAGTAAGTCGTTTAATTGCAGATCACTTCAAAATCTGGTTGGAAAAAATATTTTATCCCTATGTAGGCCATCACTCAATACTATTACTTGATTCTTGGAGTGGTCATTGTGACAAAGTTATAGAAGAAACAATGCCACAAAATAAAATTATTAACATAAAAAAAATTCCAACTGGAACCACAGGAAAAATACAACCACTTGATGTCTATGGATTCCGTATTTGGAAAAACTTTGTCCGAACATTTTCTGATAATGTAATGTTAATGGATCATGATATGAATTTACATGTGAGAAATAATATAATTAAACTTCAATTATTGGTTCACAACCAACTGTCTTCACCGAGATATATAGATTTGTTTAAATATTCTTGGTATAAAAGCGGTTACGTCAATGAAAAACCAGATAAATTTGATAATCCTATAGATTTCAGTTTTGGAAAGTCTTGTGCAACACATTGTGAAATAGAAGGGTGCACAAACATTGCAATTGTACGATGTGGTTGGTGCAAAAAAGCATTGTGCTTTAAACACTTTTATGAGGACTACCATTATTGTAAAAACATCGTAAAATAATATATTTTATGCTCAATACAAAAAATGCACTATGGCAAAAGATAAAAGATTGTAGATTATTATTATACTCTAATATTATAAACAAAAATACATTATAAGTTGAATTTACAATAAAGGAATTTCAATAACATTCTGATAACAATTTCTACGGAAATTATAAAACTGCTTCACACACAGAATTTTCTTGTTTACAAATTTAGGAATTTGAGGTGGTTTGGTTAAAAAGCACAACCATTTAGCCTATTTGTTCTTTAGGGGTTTAGGGTTTAAGGATCTTTAGTTCACATGTACAGGCTTCAAAGATCACACATTTATAACAAGTTTTTATGAAAGTTAAAATTTTTTTTCGACATTTTCGTCCACCACATTGGTTCCGCCATTTTGAATTTTCAAAATCTGATATCAGATTTGCAAAGAGCGATCTCGAAAACCCTTATATACAAACCTTCTACAAAATATTATGGATTGAAGTATACTTATGGTTATTTTGTGTTAGGGGTGGTTTACCCCCTAAAGGGTAGTATCTATGAAAAAATCGAAAAACTTAATTTGTTTATTATAGATGTTTACAAATTTTTTCCAATTTTTTTAGTCGTTTAAAACTTTTTTATTATATAAAATTTTTTTTCGATATTTCCGTCCGCCATATTGGTTCCGCCATTTTGAATTTTCAAAATCTGATAACAGATTTGTAATCAGCGACCTCGAAAACCTCTATATACAAACTTTCTACGAAATATTATGTATTGAATTACATATTTACAGTTATTTTGTGTTAGGGGTGGTTTACCCCCTTAGGGATAATATTTATGAAAACACCGAAAGACGTCAACTAAAT
>JAZHPH010000947.1:0-16724 GCA_037356405.1 Nasonia oneida | reverse complement strand
AAGGAGAGGGGGCTACGGGCTGGTATAGCGAGAGTCGCGCACGTGCGTTCGAGCTCGGGGCCGGTATGGAGTAGACAGCGAATGAAAGAGAGAGAGAGAGAGAGTCGCGCTCGGGTCTGCTTGGGTAAAAGGGGGAGGGCTGGCATCGTATGCGTGATATAGCTTTTGTTTAAAAATTATTTATAATTATTTATAAATAAACAAAAGCCACCCATCGATGACAGACTGTTTATGACAGTAGCGGTCGTAAATCATGTTAACCTTATGACATCGTATGCGTGATATAGCTTTTGTTTAAAAATTATTTATAATTATTTATAAATAAACAAAAGTTACCCATCGATGACAGACTATTTATGGCAGTAGCGGTCGTAAATCATGTTTATTAACCTTATCAGCTACTGTTGATATAAACATGGGCTTCTGTTTACATAAACAACTGGCGCCAGCCACGGGACTGGTGACGTCACCTAGGCCACGCCCAGTCTCTCCATACCAGCCCATATACTACTGTTGTTGTCGTTGTCATTTCCAAAAACACCTTTTACAAGGTAAGTTTGGTCTCCTCCCTGGTAAAAATAACCCAACAGTTAATTATGGTTGGCCAATGAACCTGCTAAAAACGTCACTTTGGCCGACAGTTTACCATTGGTAAGCATTTCTACGAGGGCATTTTCATATTTTTAAAAATATAAAATAAATAAAATATGTAACCTTTTTTTAATAACCACTAGTCAGTTGATCTGATATCACCTGCTGAACTTTAATACTTGATGCTTGACATATAAAACTGATTTCACTACATTCATTAACGTATATTTTTAAGCATATACAGACTTAGCAGATCTTGAAACGCTCCGACTGAGCTCTATTTGAAAATTATTCTTACTATTTCGACTTGGCTAACGTATTGTAGCCAAGACTAATAGCTGAAAGTAAATTTTGTGTTCGAATTATATTTTAAGTTTTTCACTCAAACAGATGTGTTACTGTTTAAGATACTCTCTTTTTCTAGAATATTCTTCAAAGACGTAGTGTCCTTGAAATATTCTAGCGACAAAAAATTTTATAGTACAACTGATTTCAAAGGACTTATTTGCCTTTAAAATTATAATGAACTATAAGAAGGTAAAGATGCGAAGCGATGTTTGAAACGGTCCGCGAAAGGTTAGTACGCGAACGCGATGAATTCGTGACCCGAGGTTAGTAAATCAGGAGACAAGCACATCCGAAGAACGACAATAAACTTTGATCTACCCGCTAATATCTATTGAGTGGACAAAAGTCTTCCCTATCCTCTGAAGTGGGAGACCCACCAGAGGAGAGCTGCTCGTGTATTGGAGGAGATGAGTAGGGTCTATCCACTACGTACGTCCCGCACACTTAGGTAAACCACGCAGCTATTAGACTGATGTGTGAGGTACTACCATCTCACCATGAGTCTATGACCAGATGTGCCACCTAAGAACAGGGTACTACCATCCTGCACCGGTGACATAACTGATGGGGGGAGGGGAGTGAATATACTAATAAAGGGTTTAAATTATTTATGTATTGATAAATGTTATTCATTTATTCCTTTGATAATTATTCATAAGCGATACTGGATCTCAGTCTACAGGAGAGGGAGTGGAATGCACGCATACTCTTCGAGAGCCTGGGGCTCATAGACTACTAGGTATGGTGGAGAACGGAGTAAGCAGCGAGTACTACCATTCGCATATTAGTCAGTTGAGAGCTAGATCATTAATGCTCGCTGCTGGCTCCGGGGCGCCTTATACATATACCCGAGTTGCTCCCTCTCTCCTGTGTTACATGCACGCACGCCATCTACCCGCGCATAGGTAGAATATTTATATTTGGCTACTAGCGCCACTCGGTCGGTAACTTGCCTACGCTAGGCAAGTTATCTGTTGCTGTACTCTTATCCCCGGGCTGGGCCAGCCGTCACAATGCCTCCCAATAAACATTTTTTTGCTTCCTCCTAGAGGAAGCTTTGTAATAGTAAAATTTTGAGTTTCTTTAAAACTTCTAGAAAATACTTTTTAGTGTGTTAGAATTTCGAATCAAGTGTTTTTGGAAAATGTTCGTATGGACGTGTGTGTGTGTGTGTGGACGTGTGTATGTATGTATACCGTAATATTTCTGGAACTACTCCGTCAATATCAATAAAATTTGACATGCATATATATTTTTGGATTCTGAATTCGGGAAAAACAGTTATTTTTTAATTTCTTAAGTATATTTTTTTATGGCCATTTTTTGATTTTTAAAAAACGCTATTTTGCGTTTTTTTCAATCATCCCATTGTTACAAACAATTCAGCTATAATGCATTTGAAAGAGAATAAAATTACCTACTTTTCCTCGTTTGGTGTTCGGGATTGACCGCTTTGTTCGGCAGATAAAATGATAAAAGCGTCATAACCTCGCGAAAAAAATTATGTCAATGGGCCTCGTGTCAAACTAAACCCGATTAAAATTTCAAGTGATTTGACTACTTATTTTTTCAGAAATAAATCGAAAACTGAAATAAATGAGTTTTTTTGTGCCTCGATTATTGCAAAATGGCCATATTGCGTAGAAGTAGATATTTTATGTGTTTTGGCTAAGTTCATTGCACAGCTTTCAAACCCCTATGGTTCGTAAGATATCAAGGTTTCAATCATTTTTTGAAAATTTTTTGATTTCTTATATCTCTAAAACAATGTAGTCAAATGCTTCAAAATTTTATTTGGTGATTCACTATAAAAAAAGCTATCTGCTGTTAAAATTTTAAACGATTCCATCAAGCGGTTTTCAACTAAAGAGCTAAAATGTAAAAATCGTTTTCTTGAAAATTGCTTGTTTTAAATTTGTCGGTCTTTTGAAATTACGAATTGTACGTATTTTCTCCGGATCCGGTCGTATTCCTTTTACGGAAATATAATGCCCGAGAAATTCTATCTATTCACAGAAAAATTTAGATTTTTTTAAATTTAATCGTAAGCTGTGTTTGATTAGCCTTTCATATAATTTATCGAGATGTTCGATGTGTTCTTCGAACGTACGCGATTTGATAAGTAGATCATCTACAAATAGTACCAGAAATTCATTGAAATCCCACGTGGCTTCCGCCAGCCCTCGAATTAACGCGGACCCGCTTGTTTTAATACCGAACGGTACAACGTTAATTCGTAGACGTGACTATCGACTTTGAACACGGTGTATTTTCGAGAATTTTGCTGATTTGCCAGTAACTAGCCGTGAAATCTGTTACGCCTATCAGCGCATCGTTGTAGTACCTCGTCGATACCGGGAGGTCCCTCGTAATTATTTTGGAGAACCATGTTTAATTTTTGTGCGTTTAGGCACGGCATTACCGATCCGTCGATTTTTCTCCACCATAACCAGTAGTATTATGTGGACCATTCAAATCAGTATGAATCAATTCTAAAATTTCAGTTGTTTTTGATCTGCTATTTTCAAAAGGTACATTTGCCATTTTACTCTCTATACAATTTGCACATTTCATTTCAATATTTTCGATTTTTTGGCAATCCTTTAACTAATTTGTTTTTTACTAATTTATTTAAATATTGGAAATGTACATGACCAAGTGCTCTATGACATTTCTCTTTATCAGTTAGTTTGATTGAATTTACATACATTTGTTTGCTATCTTTTCGTGTCACAAAACTTTTCATAAAATATAAATTATTTTTTTTTATATGCAACTGCTATTAATTCTCTAGATTTATTATATATTTTGGCATTATCATTTTTAGCTACTACTGTGCAATTTTCAGTGACTTTGGAAAAACTTAATAAATTTTGCTTAATACCTTTTACATAATAAACATTTTTTAAATCAACACATTTTTCATTGTAATAATTTTTGAAACAGATTCTAATTGTACCTATTTTTGTTGCTATTAGTATTTTACCGTCTGGTAATTTTACATCTACTGGATTTTTTTAAGTTATGTAATTATCAAAATATTTATCACTTTTTACAATGTGATCTGTACAACCGCTATCTAACAACCAATTTATCTCATTACAATTTTCATTATTTTCAGCATGCCCTGATACATGATTTATTTCACTTATTTTAGTATTTCTATACTTCTCCCGAGGGTTGGTATAGAAATAGTTCGAGTCGTCGCATACCTGTGTAGTCCATGCCTCAGATGGGTAGTTTTGTTGATCGTTGGATGATTCACCTCTGGGTTGGCCTGAAGAACTTCGTCCTCGACCACGACCACTGTAGTTGCTTCGTTGGTGACCTCGTTGACCTTGGTTGTAGTGAGCACCTTTGCCTCGGTTGCTCGATTGTTGTAGACTCGTGCATTCACTCTTGTAGTGACCAAATTTGCCACAATTGTAGCATTTACCTTTTGCCTGGGTTGCAAAAGTACTGACGTTCCTCTTATTATCTGACTCGGCTTTAGTCATATTCTTTTCTTTTATTTTAGACTTCACGTAGTCTACAGTTCTCTGAGCCTCTGGAATAATATCTATGAAATCTCCAATGTAACTATAGCTTGGTGGCAAGGCTCTGATCAAATATCTTAATTTTTCGGTTTCATCTAGTCTTCCACCAGCCGATTTGAACTCATTTGTAACCTTTTCGAACTCCACAAAAAAATCCTCAACTGATTTGTAATTATTCAACTTAATTTCTTCAATCTTACTTCTGCATATTATTTGTAAGGCTGTGGACTGTGATACATACATTTTATCAAACTTTTGTATCATTTCAAGAGCTGTTGCACATTCACCAACATACTCTAACTGTTTGTCTGATATCGAACTTATTATTATTGTTCTTGCTTTTAGATCAATTTTCTTCTATTTGGCTTCGTCCTTTTTTTCATTCAGCCATTGCTCTGACTGCTGGATCTTTACACTCTTTATATTCTAATAAAATCATTAATCTAATTTTCCAACTTGTATAATTTGCACTATCGAAAACTGGTATCAAAATATCCTCAATTTTTGCTTGTTTAGCCATTTCTTCTTCTTTTACTTTTATATGTTCGTATACTTGATTTGTTACAATAATAACCTTCTTCAGTTCTTTTAAAAATAATTTTCTAATTGGATTTCTTATTTCCTCTTTCCAAACAGCATCTTGGATATCTAAATCTTGTTCTGGATTCACTTTTTGTTTAACCCACAAAAACCTCGAAATTGCCACGTGCTCTATAAGAGCACTTAACCACGTGATTCACTCACCGACTTTAATCCACCAACATCGCACTTAAATCTTGATTATTTTTCAAAAATCTTTTTATTGTTTATTACCTGGCGACTTTATCTTAGACACTGAGCATATATTTCTTAACTTTAACTTTACTAGACTTATTTTTCTTCACTTGAAACTTTTCATTTTTCGACAGACATATCGATACGGAAATTCGAATTTCATGCTTCCCAAGCATATAGTCTTTATGAGAAATTTTCTCCTTTTATTTCACTGCTCAATTTTCACTGTGCGATTTACTTTGTTAACAATAACCGTTAACTTCTTTTCCACGTGGCTTTTATTCTAATCTCACTTTTTGAATATTACTATACTTTCCCGAAGGTTGGTATAGTGATAGGTTTTAATATACAAACCACGGACTGCTACCATGTTGGAAAGGTTGGATCAATAACAACACCGAGGTTAATAATAATAGTGTATTGTAATATTAAGTCTGGCTTGAAAGCCTAGTAGTCGGCATGTCCGATCACATCGGAGTCTTGTAGTCGAGAGAGAGAACAGTGTATACGGAGTAACAAGCGCTTAGAGTATAGACGCGAGGCATGCGCGATGCGGTAGCTCTCGCGTGAGCTCGTCTCGTTGCACAAAGTCGTCGCGAACCAATAGATGGCGCGACGAGTACCGTTTTGGTACTTATAATCAAGATTATAATACTTACTATATTACAACAATGACTTTACCGCAGAAAGGTAATGTTGGACAAAGCTTAAGAGTTTTGTAATTTTGATGATAAAATTCTTCGGAGATGGCCGTTACCTCGCTTCCCGTATCTACGAGTGCGTCAACCTCGATGTTTTCTATGAATATTTTAATTTCTGGGAAGTGGGATATTTCCACTTCGCGACCGTCCGGGTTTATGTCGTGCAATAGTTCGTTGCGCGGGTTTTCCATGATGGACGCGATTTGAGCAGCTGCGTCGTTCTTCCCTAGAGAAGGAAGTGCATCCGCCTTAGACGCAGCTACTGTATGTTTCCCGAATTTTGTTTAGTTAAGTCTTGAAAACAATCCAAGTCGTCGATGTCATAGGCATCTTTCTGAGAGGGTTTATTATTTCCCTGTTTTTTGCTACCACCCTTGTTTTGTGACCCTGATCCTTTGTTGGATGTGTCATCTGCTGTCTGCGTAACGTTCATATTATGTCCCGTCCACGTCTTTTTCTGACCGGGGTTGTTGCCTGTTGGCTTGTTAGGCTGACTGTCTTTCGACTCGTTATTACCCGCGGATGGGTGGGTGGGTTTCTGATTCTGGTTATTTTGTTTGTTTTGGGCCTTCTGATTATTTTGCGCGTTGGCTCGATTTCGATTTGTGTCATCGTTATCGTAATCGGCAAGTATCTCGAGAAATTTGTTGACCGATTTTATCTCGTGCCTGGTTACTGTACGCCGTATGTATCGGTCGAAGTGCTCCGCGATCTTTTTCACAAGCTCGTGCTCTTCTAGATTTAGTTCTAGCTCGCGGGCTAGACTGAACATATAAGTGGCATAGCTGACACGGCTTCGAAGCCCAGGGCTGTACTGTCCGAATTCTACTTTACGACGATTCGTTCTTTGAATTTGATTGTTCCAGTACCGTTCCCTGAAGCGCGTTGAAAACGTCTCGAAACTATCCACCTCTGTTTGAAGCAGATACCACCAGTTATGCGCGTCGCTTTCCAAGTCTTGAGATATTACGTATTTCAACTCGTGGTATTCCGGTTTGACCAGCTTTATATAATTATCTAGTTCTGATAAGAACTTCATGGGTCTTTCGCTTGCTAGGCCTTTGAATTTCGACGTAGCTATTTTCACGCGTTTGGTAATGCCAGGAGTAGATTCCGAAGAGCCACCGTTAATTTTACAAGTTTTTCGAGTCGTGTAGACTCTCTTGCCTGTGCTTCGATAATTTTTTGCATTCGCAGACATAGTTCCGTCTGGGATGCTTTAGTTTCAATTAGTGCGCGTATGTCATTAAAATCTGACTGTAGTTTACTATGTTGATCGGAGAGGGCATCATAATCTGACTCAACGGTCTCTAGTCTCTTTTTCATTGTGTCATGGCTTTGTTGTAAGTTAGCTATGTCCATCTTATTATTGTCGCTCTCTCTTTTGATCTTTTCTAATGTTAAGGCAAGAGCGTCTATGCGCTCGATAGTGTCGAACTGTTTGTGTTCTTTACTCGTATTTAAAAGACTCGTACGTATTTGTGGCTCTCCGAGTGAATCTAGGTCCTCGTTTGTTTCTAATTATTCTACTCGTTCCTCGAGCGTGCTTTGTTTTTTGTCTAATGTGGCAAGCTCGTATACTACTGCGTTTTTCCATTCTAGCTCTTTCACTGTATTGTCTGGGTTATGTTCATCTTGTAATTTCTGGATTTCTTCCAGGATTACTAGAGAGCGTCTGTTGTGGGTTTTACCCGTGGCAACCGCCATTTTTCTTTTAAAAGTATTTAGTGCCGCAGACAAAGCTAGGGAAAGGCCTATAGGCTGTAAAAAAATGTATCCAAAGGTTATCTATATTTCCTTTTAAGCTGAGATTGCCACACAGATGGGGAGAACGTTCCGCGTCTAACAAGTTGCATGTAGGCTCGTGAATCGTTAACTTACTCATTCCGTCCGTTATTTTCAATATTTCCGGGTCGAACGAGTCGAGACGTTCGTTTACGATTCGGAATTTTTCGTCAGTACGCGCCGATATTTTTTCGATCAGTCTGATTCGTTCCACTTCTTCATCGACGAATTCATCGAATCCCTTTTTTAAGATGCGCATATCCCGATCGAGGTTTAATACATTTTTATGGCAGGTCTTGACATTCCGATTGACGTTCTCGAGGTATTCGAAATGGCGTGATCTACGTTTGGTCAATGCCCAGATTGCCTCGCAAAGATTAACGATGCGCTTGTGTATCTGTTGCTCCGCGAGTGTTAACTGAAGAAGGGGGATCATCTAGGAGGCTGAAGTACGAGCCGTGGAGGTCGGCATTGCAGGAGACGGGGTCGTCGTCGAGCTCGAGCTTGTGAAGTTGAAGACGAGCTTATAGATCTGACGTGGATCACGGTGTCGATTTTGCTCGACTCTGTTGTAGCAGTCCTGCGTGTCCTGAAGCTATTGGCCTGTGCCCAGTTTCCAGTTTACCGATATGAACGTCACTTGTGAAGTGTCACAAGATGCTTGCTGATGTAGAGCACGCTGTTGTTTACTCTCTGGATTCACACGTTGTGTTTGCTATGATCCACGTAAGTGCTTGCGTCTAGTCTTGACAGATGTTTAGCACCTAAGTATTAGACACATTAATTTTGTCGAACGGTACACTAGCGGTAGTACCAAGGTTCTTTGATAAACGCACAATCATGCACAATCACACACAATAAACAGATTCGTGAGAGTTTGTGCGCACTAGCAACTCCGAAACACGACTGTTCTAGGCTACGTTTCATGTTTACGTACTCTGCTGCTGCGTGTGCCTCTGTCCTCTTGAACAACCATTTATGCACGTTCGTGAACGAAGCAAGAAAAAACTAGATGAAGACAACTTATAGCCTGAAAAATCTGGTCCTCTTTCCTCAGAATCATTGTGTAGATAGACTCCGTGCGTTTGGCTCTCTGCAACTGCGATTCATTTCGTAAAAGACATCAATGCTTAGCGGACACCTCTCTCACTCTTTTACCATTAGAGTTGCACATAAATAATATGTTCTGGAGACATTCGCGCGTTTTTTATACTTAAAAAGATGAGAATCGCATAGCCAAAATTTTAAGAAATTATCGCAAATTAATTTTTAATCATAATTATTTTGCTAAAAGAGAAATTTTTAAAGCAAAATATTATGATCATTAAAAGTTCTCAATAAAATTTTCAAGATACATAACTCAAATATAAGCATCGAAGACCTATCAGACATGAAATCATTAGGGACAATGAAACGCATTTAAGTTAAAACGCAAATTCGAAGTATAATAGGGTTGCGCTGCTCACTGACGGCACAGTGTATAAAAAATGTATTCTTGCCATCGGGGCGCTTTCGTGCCCCTTGATACAAAAATAAACCTGTAGATTTCCACCGTTACCACAGCGTCAAATTAGGCATCAAAAGCGTTGAAAGTCTTTTTTGATTACTTTCTTACGATAAAACCACTACTTGGTGTTGTCCGATTGGGTTGTGCCCATATAACTTTTTGATCTACTATTGATGCCCAACATTTTTAAGCAGGTTTCATCTCTGCTCTTCTGTGGCCCAGATTCCATACATAACGATCGCAGATAGATTATTTGTGTTCGAACATCTGACGTCATCGCCGGGCATAGAAAACATACTAAAAAGGTAGTCAGGACGTTTAAAAATAAACAATTTGTACAGTAGCACTTTTAAATAATAGTTCCTTTCATGATTGAGCGAGGGCCATCACATCTTCTCGTAATATAGTTCAAGCGATGCATGTTTTTTGAGATATAATATATATTGCACAGCCGCTTCATAGAGTTTTTGCACTTTTATTGCAAGGTAGACGGTAAAATCAACATAAATTAAACAAGCAGAATTAATATACGGTAAAATTAAGGTACTGACTAATTGAGCTTTTAGACGGCTGTTTAGACTAGCGCCTCTATATCTTAACCAAAATAACGCAAAACGGGCTTTCATAAAAATACTGGATACATGTGCATTCTATGCAAGCGTTTTAAATAAAGTGACTCCAAGGTTCCTTGCAGTATCTTCAAAGGGAATTTCTACTTCACCTACTAATATTGGAATGATTGGACCTGATAAAGAACCTTGTAGTACCTCAGAAGTGCTAGGTAAGAATCTTGAAAGTGTGCTATCCAAACTGACCACTGCTTACAAACGCCCAGATAAATAAGAATGACACCATACTATCGCCTCATTTGGAAACCCAATGCTCTCGAGTTTCTTGAGTAGCGTTACATTGTCAATGGTGACGAATGCACCTTTAAAATCAAAAAGTAACAACAACGTAATCAAACCAAAATCTGCTACCCTTCTAATATCGCCAGTAACCTCCAAAAGTGCAGATTGGATGCTGTAATTGTTCCGAAACCCTGACCGATACGATGTGATTAGTTGGTAGTTCTCAAGGTACTCAACCACCTATGTCATCAACAGTCTATCAAATACTTTCGCAAAATGCGGAATATTAGTTACGGGACGTGTATCACCTAGTAAGCTGGAAATAGGACAATTGTTTAGCAGCACAATAACAGATATTTTTCATGTAGATAGATAATTGCTGGTTCAAATAGATTCATTAAACAAAACTGTAAAAAATGGAGTAAGTTTTTGAAGAACATCACGGAAATACCAAAGAGATAGGCCATTACAGCTACGACTTTTGGCTTTTGATACGTTTTCGTGAATAGCCTGCAAATGTTCGATACGATCCAGAGATCTAAATCTTAATTCAGGTGTCTCAAGTGGTTTACTCTGAGAACTCTCAAGTACCGATCGTAGCACAGTGATGCAAGCATGGAGGATGGGCACAAGTCACCGAGGAATAGAATCCGATTAGCGCTTTCTTGTCGAAAAAGTGCAGAAGCAATTTTTTCTTGGGAGGGATCATACCATATTTCCGCAGAAAACCCTAGCCATTCGCTTTATCACTACAGCCTGCTCGTAAATAGTCATCACGTACTTTCCTGATTTCACGCTTGACTTTTCGCTCGCTACTTCATCACTTGACTAATGCATTGCCATCCTAAACGCTAACTTGACTAACGCCATTAACCACCTCGCTCCATTACGTACAGTGACTCATGGACCGAAACGTCACCGGTGGTTCACCACGGCTCTTCGTGACCTCTTGAAAGAACGAAACAGACTCTACAGACGGTTTCGCAGATTACGTCTCCCTCTAGACCTATATTTCTATAGATTAGCGAGGGATGATGCTCATAGACAGGTCGCGGATGCCAGGCTGAATTATTACTACTCACGCCTGTCAACCCTGACTGATGTCGGCGAGATCTGGAGAGAGCTTAAGAAGCTAGGAATCACCACTCCCAAAGAGAACACCCCCTCTCGCTTCTCCATTGAAGACCTCAACATGCATTTCAGCGGAATTTCCAACGATCCACTCGCTTCTGCTGTTGAGGACTATCTGCGTACCCTGGAGAGTCTGGATACCCCAGAGCACTTTAAATTCAGGGAGATAACGGAATCGGACGTCCTGGCTGTCCTGGCTGCAGTAACGCACTTTGACACTCAGGTCAGAGGCAGCGATGGCATCCCACAGGTTGTCATTCACAAGGCATTGCCAGTACTCGCTCCTCTACTCCGTCATATTTTCAACCTGTCATTGAGTGAGTCATGCTTCCCCTCTGGCTGGAAGATATCACAAGTCGTGCGCTGAAGTCAGCTCACCAACAGCTCTAACTGACTATCGTCCGATCTCCCTCCTCTGTTTTCTGTCCAAGGCGCTGGAGTGGCTATTGCATAGGCAGATTTTCAAGTACCTTGAGTCAAGACTCTTCATTGACGGTTTTCAGACGGGTTTCCGCACTGGACACAGTACACAGTCTGGCTTGATTAAGTTGACTGATGATGCCAGGCTTGGCATAAGCAGGAAGAAGGTAACACTTCTTATTCTTTTTGACTAAAGCAAGGCGTTTAACATCGTGTGTCACGTCAAGCTCCTTGGAAAGCTATCCTCTTTCTGCTTCTCTAAGCAAGTCATCCGGTGGCTTGCATCTTACCTCACTGGTAGAGAACAAGTCGTCATTGGTGACAACATCGAGCTTATCACCCCTCGTTCTCTGAATATGGGGGTGCCGCAGGGGTCTGTTTTGTTCCGCGAAGATGAGTGGTAATGCCGATAGGATAGCGGGTTGGGCTGCGCTAAATAATCTTAAGCTAAATGTTCTCAAAACCAAAGCGATTGTCCTGGGTTCCCCCTACTACATAAATGCTTTACCATCTATAGCAAATACCTCTGAATGTAGGGGAAGCCCGGGTCAGCTACGAATCATCTGTGCGCAGTCTAGGGGTGGTGCTTGATTGTAAATTAACCTGGAAAGAGCATGTCACACAATTGTGTAAGCGTGCTCACTCTCTAATGTATAGACTTTACTTCTTCAGAAAGAGCACCACTCATAATCTGCGCAAACATCTCGTGCAAGCGCTTCTTTTTCCAATAATAGACTATTGCTCGCTAGTATACTGTGACCTAGCGCAAGAACTGGACACTAAACTGCAGAGAATAGTGAATACGGGAATCCGTTACATCTATGGTGTAAGAAGGGACGAGGATATCACCCCTTACAGACGCGAGTTGCAGTGGCTTACCACCGCCGGACGTAGGAAGTACTTCATGGCTTGCTTTCTAAGAAAACTTTTTAACACAGCGGTACCATCATACATCACTGCCTATTTTGACTTCCACGTCGCACGTCGTCCTGTCAGGGGTGAGGTGACACCTCTGGACATCCTTCACATTATACACTTCAAGAAACAAGCCAGACACTAGTTTTTCACCCTTGAAAACACATAGCTTATTATCTCCACAGTCATCTCAGTCTCACCTCACTCAACATCAAAATTTATTACTTTACTACGTATTTATTTTTTTATAAAATTTTGTACAACACATTGTACAGCAAAATAAATAAATAAAATCTAAATCTAAATCTAAAATCCTCCCTTTAAAATATTATTTTATTATTTGTTTCCATATTGGTCCTAAAGCTAGGGAATTAAGGGTTATCTACTACGGAGCCCCGCATGCAGTAGTAAGGCTTATTACCCTGGGAGGGTGCCAAAAGTTACCGGGTCACCGTTAACGATCTCTCAGAACCCCCGAGTGGTCAACTAGTCCGTTTAGCACGGTTCTGTCACATTTTAGGCTTGGAGGAGGGGGTAGTTATTCTCATTGTTGTCTAACAAGTCACAATGAAGAGCTGTCCCTCAGTCATAGAAGCGAGCCGCTGCTCGTTATCGTTCCTCTGTAATTGCTCACAAAGGCTCGATGGAGGGAAAGTATCCAGGGATCCAGCAACGCCCGTTTTGCCTCTTTTTGATAAGAAGACAAAGGCTTTTTTTAGCGACGGTAAGAATTTAGCAGAAGTTAGAGTTAAGTGCTTAAATCTTTCCTGAGCTGGAAATTGCCCTGCTAACTTTGTTAGATTTTGTATTTTGTTAATAAGTACATTTGAAAGCCCTTTTTCATGTATATGGGGTTCATGGTAAGGTACGCATGCGCACTACATGAGTCATTCACATAACGCCTGTCTTGGCTTTACAACAACCAGTGATGACTTTTTTATACAAGGAAAACAAACATTTTTCAACATTATGTCAAATTTTGAATAATTTTTTTCAAATTATTAAAGACTGAAAAATTTTACTAATTTTTAGTAATGGAAGGTAATGGCTATGTCCTCGCTTTCGTAGCGAGAGGATTATTTTCTCCAATTACAATAATAGTGAATTTACAATACAATATAATGAGTCAATGTCAATCCACTTATATTAGACAGCTTTGGGGATCTTACTCAAAAAAACGTTTTAAAAATCGTAAACATGAGTTTGGTTTCACATTTAACAACTGTTTATTCTGCAGAAGTTACTTCACCAGAAATACGATGCACAACTTCGACATGGACAAGCATGGTTATAGCTTGTGGTATCCTCGCTGTTTACATTTTTGGATATACATTTCCGGTACGATCATAAAGATTATTTGCGTTTATCTAAATAAAATTATCAAAAAGAAAGGAACATTTTCTTTGGGTCAGGGACTGTAGAAAACAAGTTGTTGGCAAAAAACGGAGGTCGTATTTCAGAGTTTCGTTTCATAATACTTATTAATCTTGACATACAGCCAGTTACATGCATAAGTTACATGCATATGGGGGTCATTTCTTCAAATTTCGTCAAATAGGTGTCGGGGGGGGGGGGGGGGGGTCACTCAATCAGCCTGCCAATTTTTTGTGTGAAAGTACATTATAAAAAACGGCTATTCCTAAAATTTCAGCCCCCCTTTGCCCCCTAACTCCCGTAATAATTTATTGAATTATCAAAAATCGTGAAAAAATGTCTATTTTAAAAAATGTGCACAGGGTTATGTAGTCAATTTTTTCAGGCCAAAAAATAGAAAACTTCTTGTTATAACGTCAGCTTTCCGGCAAAAATAGTCCGAGAACCTCAGACTTAAAGGGGCCTTTTCTGTAGGGCAAACACTAATTTCTTGGACTTTTTGCGTATCTTCGATCTCATGCCATTTTTTTGTTTTGCAGTCGATTTGAGCCTTTGAGCCTTTAAAATGTTAGTCTTAGGAAACCCTTTAATTAATTTTTTTCGGGACCTTAAATTAATAATTCCAATAGAAAGTTATCAACCTTGGAAGACAGACTAGTTCTCCAAAATCGCCATATTGGCACCCCTATATCTCAGGTCTATCTGTCCCAATCTAGCTCAAATTTTTCGGAAAGATAGTCAAAATATATAAGACAAGATGTAATTATTTTAGATTTGTTTATTTAGGTTTTAGTATATCTACGAAGTCCTCAAAGTTGGGGTTCAGGTCTTTCTTTAACCATATTTTGCGTTATAGAACGGACGGTCGCGTTTTCATCTCAGAAAAGCCTTAATTTCCTATTTCGGTGAGTTCGTTTTTATTGGTTGAAGCCAAAGTTACAGCCCTTACAAGACAGCCTAGTGTAAAATGCTCACTTTCTTTCGCATTTTAATATATTGAAAACAAGTAAGGTTAGTTATTATAAGCAAATCAATCGATACCCCTCCCAATGGAATGCAGCGTATAGTAAAATACGCTCTCTATAGCACAAAGTATAACACTATACTTGGCATCGGGATACTATCAAATTATCATTAAACAAACCCTAAATACGAAACCGATAGTAATTGACACATTCAATAATTAATGAAATAGATAAGAATATGAAACAACAACGTAAGGCAAAGTAAGAATAAAAACAAAATTAAATTCGAATGTTGACAAGTAAAATCAGTTAAGAAATCAATAATAATAGTAGACTCACGTAAGACAATAATGATAAATTAGAACAAAAACATAATTATGTAAGTAGTTAGGCTATAGGCATACCAGATCATAGGCATACTGGATCACCCGGGGTGATTTCGTACGCCGGCCCGTGCATAAGCATAGGGCCTCCCTCCTCCAGCCCCGAGTCTCCCTTCTCTCGAGTGATTTTGTATGCCTATAGGATACTGCATCACTCGGCCTGGGATGATTTGGTACGCCGGTCCGTGTATAAGCATAGGGCCCCTCTCCTCGAGAGTCTCCCTTCCCCCTCTCTCGCTGTGGGCCTTCCTCCTCCAGAGCGGAGTCTCCCTTCTCTCAAGTGAGTTGGTATGCCTATAGGATACTGCATCACTCAGCCGTGTATAAGATCCCCTCTTCACGAGATCCGAGTCTTCCTTCCCTCTCGATCGCTAGTATACTGAGAGCAGAGGCTCTCTCTCTCTCTCTCTCTCTCTCTCGCTAGCTGGTATACTGAGAGCAGCGGCTCTCTCGCTCGCTTAGATTTGAGAGATATGACCTACTGGTATTGGGAATGCGAGGGTGTCAGCTGTGTTTTGCCAGGAAAAAGATAATTTTTTAGATCTATGATGCAGCAGATTAAAGACTGAGCGCGTGTGAAAATTCAAAGCGCTGGATGCAAAGCATGTACAGCTGTATTAGCGAGGGAAAATTTTTATTGACATGATTTATAAACATGCGTATGTGCTTTTCGTCAGTTCTCGAGAAGCTCGTTCTTGTTGGACCCATCGGTAATCAGAGATGCTCCGAAAAAAGGTTTTATTAAATTCTTCTACGTATAGCTGCAAGCGGGTGGCATTTGTGTATACGTAAATTAGCGAGTGTTCGTATGCGCATGAAGAATGTTAGTATGGTTGATGTGCATGTATTTCGTAATGAGCAATCTCATCGAATATGACACCGGACTGAATACTTAGAATTTCGTCCATTTTTGAGGAAGCAGCAGAGAATTATGCAAGTAAATTTTTTTAGCGCACTTTTAGGCCTAGACTTGTGAGGAAATGAATGCTCTTCCGTGTTAATGGTTTGACCTTCTTCGGTCGACTGATTAGTGTTTGACATTCTGGCTGATTTATATACACTCCTTTAGAATTATAAACTATGCCCATTATGTTGATTTAATGTGAAGTCTAATAGTAATTTCTTCTCCTTGGAAATTCACTAAATTTCCATCTTGATCAACGATGCGAAGTTGGAGATTATCTATGCACTTGACACTGAGCGGAAGATAAATAACGTGAGACGGAACTTCTAGAATTTTATATCCTGGGGGAACTCTTGGAAAAAACTCGTGAATTGTATGTACTTTTTTGCTGTTGATGTAAGCACCTGTGGTGATATTACACTCGACTCTCAGTGCGTTAATTCTCAATATTTTTACGGGCAAATCAGAGCTGTGATGAAGATTCCCTTCGAAAATTTTCGGTGTAAATCCAAGAAGATGACCTATTGAATCGCGAGGTC
>JAZHPH010000946.1:0-16685 GCA_037356405.1 Nasonia oneida | reverse complement strand
CTCTTCAGGGAAGCATTTTTCACTATAAACATAAATATACTTTTTTTTGTAAAATTTTCTGAATTTTTTAATAAAAGTACCCTTAAAGCCATATATATATATATATATATATATATATATATATATATATATGTGTGTGTGGGTGTGGGTGTGTATTGAGGCTACCTTATTTTCATTTTAAACCTTAAAATATGAAAACCTAAATGTTTGATCCGGACTCCGACAACCTCAATACAGAATCCGGATAGTTTTAGTTAAAAATGCATCCCTTATGAGCTACAAATCATTGAAAATAGGTAAAAAATGCGAAAATTGCTTGAAAACTAAACTTTAACCAGCCAGAACCCGAAGCCAAATGAAGGGATCGCGCTAAAATTTTTTTGGGAGTCAGGTACAACATATAGAACATGTATATACAGTTTAGGCAAAAATAAATATTTTAATATCTTCCATTTTACAGAGAACCACACACACACACACACACACACACATATATATATATATATATATATATATATATATATATATTAAACATTGTTTACTTTCTTAATATTTCAGAGTTTAAACACTTTGAATAAGTAAAAATTTTTTCGTAATTAAACTTTTCCGACATTTTAAGATTTATACACTTTTTGAATAATCTTATGTTATATGTTCTTAACATTTTACGTAAGGACTTACTCAAGACCTTAAAGCAGATATTGCTATATCCATGATTTTATCAATTATAATTGATAAAATTATGGATATAATCTTAAAAAGTTTTTAAAATAATTATTTTGAATCACAAACTGACATAAGATCTTGAGTAAAATATTGAAAAAAAAACTTTTTTTCTGCGATGGTAACCAGATCTTACATAGGATCTTGTGTGAATTGTTTTATAAATTCGCTGTTGAAGATAAATGTTCCTATATATGATCTTAGGCTAGATCTAATGCAATATATGATATATTATTGGTTAGGAAATTATTAATGAATGAAGGACATTTCAAAATTGTACAAGTATAACATCCATATAATAAAATAAAGTTTAAAATTTTTACTACAATCATTAACAAAAATAATATGGTGCATGATGTTCTGTAGGCAACAGTAACCTATATTGTATCTTTTGAATTCTTAGGATCTATTTTTGATCTATCTTCTGGTCAACTTTCGGATTCATCTTCTTATTCATATTCTGACTCATCTTCTGATTCATATCTTAATTCATCTTCTGATTCATGAGAATCAGAATCCGTATCTTGAGTATGTGATGGTATAATAATTAAATTTTCCATATCTTCAGATAAGCATTTATGTTTTTTATGAGATGTTGGCCTTGACAACGTTATAAAAGGATCTGAATTAATGAGTAACCTTTTGAACATGTCTGTGTTTGTATTTACCCTAAAGCAAAAGAAACAATAAAAATTTACTTTAATAATTTTCTAAAAAAGCTGTAGAATACTTAAAATTATATATGATTTGAATTATATACCGAGAAGTTTTCCTTGAAAATCTATCTCTGAAGCGTTTTACAAGTTTGTGGTTGCTTTCTTGTGCCTCCTCTGACATCATTCCAATTGGTAACGCAAAGTTGTCAATAATCGCATGTCCGCGAATAAAAATAACATGCATCGAAGGTGGCATATTATACCAGTTGCATTTAATTATATACAATTTTGCTATTTGAAAACAATATTCTTTGAAGGCAGCTGTATTAATTCTATTACTACTTGATATAGTGCCCAAAATGGTTTGAAACTTTTGCAATAAGACGATGTCAAATTGTAAAAGAGTTTTAATATATTTTAGTGCTATCAACATACAATTTCTTAACGTTTTTGGTAAACAAACTATATTTTATTTATATTTTAATTGTTAAATTAAAATGCTTCATTTTAATCAGTGTCTTACTCTCAAAAATAAATGATAATCATTCCATTTGTTACAAGATTGGTCGTTGTAACTATCTAATTCTCGCTCACAAATTGGTTGTTTATTTTCCCGCGCGATCTTTACGTATGGATAAATTGTTAACTTCGAAAAATAAAAATTAAGAACATATGACAAAAGTGACTTAAGCACGTTTGAAGTCACAATTAATTTGTTAACAAACGATGCACTGGCTCAAAATGATTTTGAATGCGTTTATGTTTAAACTTCCGTGGTATCATTAGTAATATTGTTTACTAACTTTCAAATGTAACTTACCAGTTACATTTGAAACAATATCAGGGTTATTAAAAAATGTTCTAGCTGTGTTTCCGTCATTTGTATTTCCAAAGTATTGAGTAGGAGCATCGACCAATATACCTAACTGACTTAATAGTTCATCTTGTATTATTTTTTTCCTTTTATTGATAATGCCCTGTTTTTCTTTTGGAACCTACGATAAGAAAAAAAAGGTAAAATGACATATATTAATCTATTTACATAGAACTAGTAATATTGTTCGTATTTATAAAAGTGCAAGATTTACTACTAAATTATAATGTCAAAAAGCTAAAAATTTATAAATTTCATGAATTTCTAAGCTTAGAATCATTAACGCTATAAATTACATTCATATAAGAAAAAACTAAGGTGTCATTTAATGAAATCTGTTTTTAAATTATTTGATTTTGCAACTATTACATTAACTCTTTTAGTTGCTGTTTCTATCTTGACAGATTTTTCGTCTTAATATTTACTCAAAATTAATGTTTGGATTATAGAGCTACCAAATAATCACATTCATGTACTTACACGCCACTTTTTAATGTCTAAGCGGTATGATATATGCAGTACCAATTCCATAAATCGGGTTCGGCAACACAGAAAATCCGTAGTTTAATGCGTTATCATTAATTTTTCTTTGTACTACATTTTCCAAACTATTCAGTTCTGATATAGTAGCACTATAGACAAAACATCTTTGACTTGACGATCTATTCAGTGCATTGCAAATCTAAAATTATTATTATATTTTTATATAGATATTTTAATTTTCGATAAAATATATTTAGATGAAAATGAAGTTGATTTTGTAAAGTTTACAACCCAACATGTTTAAACTAATTGGGTAGAATAACGTGGATTATCTACCTATCCATGCTGGTAAATATTGATTCTACTTTAATTTAATGTGGATATCTGCATAGGCTATTCACTTAAATTTTCAAATAATATTAAAGCGGGGTTGATAATAAAAAACAAGGAGCTTTTAAGGTACGAAATAGTTCATATTGATTGTACCATCTAAATGGTACTGTGCAAATTCAACGACGAATCAATTGTCTCACCAAGTTATAGACTTGTTATAATTAAATATTCTCAGAATGTTCAGTTCGTTTTGTCCGTTCATTTAGTGTAGGTGTAAATTTAGGCTTTTTGAATTTCGCGCCGCTGCGCGCTCTCCGTTGCGACGTTGAGAGCGCGCGCGCATGCGTCGAGTTGCGCGCCGCCGGCCCCGCTTGCGAGCGCGCGAAGGGCCCGCGCGCGCGTATTCCTGTTCGGATTGCCTAGCGCTTCGCACGTTTGGCTTCCTTACGCTTTTCGACGTTTTTCTCTGTACGGTGAGCCAGTGACTTGTTCTTCTCAGAGCTATCACTGTTCACCTCGTTCTGCGCCGTGTTTGTTGTGTTTAGCGGAAAATTCGTGATCGCGTCGTTCGCGTGTGTGTATTTGTGCGCGTGTGTGAGTGTGCCTCGAGGCGATAGTTTTAAGGTTTGTTGGCGAAGGTGTCCACGTGTTGTACGTGACTCCTTCGGGGCGAGCGAATAGCGGCAACACCCCTTGTTGCCCTCGTGCCAAGCGTCTGGCTCTCCGAGACGTCGGGGCGCGCTTGGTGCACGGTTGCGGACCATCCTTTCGCTCCCCAGGCCCAGCTTCCAGACCTCCAGGACCAGGACGGAAGCGGCGGCGGAATACGACGGGGCCTGCTCTACGCCCTCTTCAGCGGCGGTTTTTGCGTTCGTCCTTGCGGTAAGAGAGCTCTCTCTGCGTGCGGAAAAGGTACCTCGCGTCTTTGCATTTGCGTGCGTTCTTTCACTTGAGTTTTTTCTCATTTAGAGTCACTGTTCTCTTTCTTTTATTTGTATGGTTTCACTTTCCTTATTTTCAATAAAGCTTACACTTGCTGAGGCTTTTCCCTCTAAACCGTGAGGGTTTTTACGCCAAAGCAAGTGCCTTTTGTGTACCGCGAAAACTTGTGTGTTAATTAAAAAGAACCCTTCACTCACTCAACCCTTTCCTTTTGTCGGAACTCACTCTGAGTTCTTTCACTCGTTCTAAGATTAATATTCACAGAAATTATTGCAAAGAATTCATGTAGATTAATTTAGTCAGATCATTCATGCAAATATCCACGTTGAATCAATGTGAATGAACATGGATATCTATCTGGATAATCGACTCGTTATTTTCGGCATAAAAATAGCGTATGACGAAATGTTTGCTTAATGAATTTACCCTAACGATTGTCCTAAGTAATTAAGAAAATTATTTGCCATGTACACACCTTGCCATCTATCATCGTAAGCTTTAAATCGTAGGATATTGAGCATCCTGTAGTTTCAAAGTCTTTTAGCTCTGAAATTTGCTTTTTGATATCTTCTTCTTCTTGGGTACATAAAACATCCGTTTCTTTTTCGAACATAATTTTGATTGGTCGACAAAACATTGGTGAAGATGAACTTTTATTTTCCCAATACACTAAGTTACTTTCCATATCATATAATTTTAGAGGCACGAATGATGAACAAAAAATACTATTGAATTTTGCATCTTTGTTGTCAGCCTTTTGCTTATAAACGTTAGCGTTTGTCCCGTCAAAACCATATTTACCAAGAAATACTAATTTTTTGTAGCCGTTCGATCAAATTTGAGATTTAAATAATTAAATAATCGTTTCAGTGAATGACTTAGTAAGTTTTTTAAATAAACTTCACATTTTGTTTCCGTAACTATTAAATCATTCGGATAAGACTCATTTTTAGCTTCTCTAACCTAAATAAAACAATTATGGTCATTTTGCGGGATAAGGCCGCAATGAAAATTATATTTGAATTTATTTTTGTTCCCTAGGTGAAAATATATTTACCTAAAAATGCTAATGAAAGCTAATAAATTTTATTAACAATTATGTGAATAATATTATTTTCACCAGAGTCTCCCAAAGCAAGATCTTTAAATCAATATTTTTTTATGTAAAAAAAATAGTTTGACCCGAGCTGAACGAATCTGTTTCTCTTAAAAATTTTGTAAAGTGCGCGCATTATTGATATTTAAAAATATCAAAAAAGATCACTCGATTGCAAAGTAACAAATAAATAATCAAGTTTAATTTGATATTTATTAAAAACCACTATCTAAAATTAATAAAATTGTAATTTTGTAATTTGATTTATCAGAGCCTGCAGATTTTTCAGACAGCATAGGCACTACAACTATTTATTTAAAAATCTTACCTCGTTATAAGGTGGCAAAAAATCGTGACCATATTCTAGTGCAACATCTCTTATTGTTTGATAAACTTGTTTAGATAAATTAGTATCGATCATTAATGACAAAGCTCTTTCAGGAGGCAATTGCGTACCAGATCTTTTCTTATACGCATTTTCAATATTTATTGCATAATAAGGATCAACTATCTTAGAAATCAATCTGACACTAGGCAAATTATTGTCCAACTTTAATTTTTTTTTTCGCTGCTTCATAAACTTCTTCAGCGCTTAACTGACCACATAAAGCTGTAGTTCGTCGTCTTTTTGTTGCTTCTGACGCCTTATTAAATGAAACTTTATATTTTTGTTCAGTCGTTTGTATACCTTCAAAAAATATATAGAAATAAAATATTTTACAATATTATAATATCATAATCTTTAGCCTTCAAATATAAAACTTCTTTTAGATAAATTAATAAAAACAAAAATCAAGTTAACCATAAAAAATGTCAGTTTTTTAAATAATCATAATATACTGATGAATATATCTTACCTGCTTTAGTAGCATTTTTCTCAACTTGCACTAAATTAAATTCGACATCTTGTTTAAGCCATTCAGCATATTTATTTTCGAAAACACTATAATTTCTTTTATTTTTTGGGAGAGTAGATCTACGCTTAATCTACGCTTAACATTGTTGAAGAAATTTTTCCATAATTTTAAAGAGACTTCAATCTTTTCGGCAACACTTAATTCTAAACTATTACTCAAGTAAGACAGCTTGTTTTGCAAAATCTAATGTATAATTATCTTTTAAAATTAAAACATTCCTTGGCGTTTTATATTAAATGAACGCATTTTCAAAATACTGTTTGTGATCGCAAACAATCGTTCTTAACCAAGAATGAATTTGAAATGAGTTTTCATCAGGCAAAACTAAACTACGAGGATTGATTTAAAAACATAAAACTATGTACTTCTGACTTACCGCGCATTAATAAATAAGATCCAGGAATATCCTGCTCTAAGCTAAATGAAATACTTTCTGCGAAAAATAATAAAATAATTTAATAACGGTAGTTCTAAACGAAGCTGTAAACGATTATTAATGAAAGCACAGTTACAAAAATATCATAACTTGTATTAAGTTTTATATTACATTATACAATATTTTTATTACATAATGTAATGCGCACAATGATTTTTTTTTAATCAGAATAAATTTGAAATGAGTTTTCATCAGACAAAATTAAACTACGAGGACTAATTTATAAAAAAAAAAAATTTTTGTACTTTTGACATCTACTGTGCGCAAAAAATAAAAACTAGGAATTATAGTCTAAGAAAAATAAATACTTAGTGAAAATATCAAATCAATTTGATAATTATAGTTATAAACGATTATTAATAAAAATACAGTTACAAACATTATCATCATGCTTTTTTTTTATTATAATTATCAAGTTGATATATGTATATATGTATGTATGTATATGTATAAAAATATATATAAATATGTATATATATGGGTGCATAGACACACGTGTGTTTGTGTATGCATTTATTTATTTATTTATTACACATGCACATCTTTACACCCTTACGTTGTATAAATAAATATACATATATGACTTTAAGGGTACTTTCATTGAAAAATTCAGAAAATTTTACAAAAAAAGTATATTTATGTTTATAGTGAAAAATGCTTCCCTGAAGAGCTATGAATTAATTAATTAGTGCTGAAAACCCAATTATTGCCAAAATTGACATCTTTGACTCCCTACCATTTTGGTAAAAAGTAATTTAAAAATCTGAAAAAATTCAGGTGCACTGGAAACTGTTTCTGGAACATATTTACCGTAGGTTGAAGAAGCAACAAATTTTTGATCTTTGATTTGACCATGAACGACCTATAGATACATATATATATTTTTGTTATATATAGTATAAAGTGCACGCTAGTAAATACTGTGCCCACATCTCATTTATTATGGTTAAAAATGTAAAATACAACGATCTAACTTATTATCGGTAAAATCGAAAAAGGACATTCTAAAAATGAGGTCAGGTTTTGAGGTGGGACAAAAAATATAGACGTCCGCGGGTTTCGGGGGAAACAGATTCGGAAACTAGGCATTCTGACGAAGATTTTCCTACCCTTGAATTTTTTTTTTTCAAGCATTTCTTCGAGTGAAGACAGCCCGTGATCACTTTTTTGATTTTCTGGCTCACTGTGCGTCGGCCTCCCAGCCGACTCATCTTCGCCGCTCGCACACACACACACACACTCACGCGCGCTCTCGCACTCTCTCGAGGCTCGCTGCCTCCACACACCTCTCCGTCGTCGCTGCTCGCTTGCGCTTGCGTCTCGCACGCTCTCGCGCTCACTCACACACACTCTCTCTCTCTCTCTCTCTCGCACGGTTTGCTCTCGCGGCCTGCTCGTCGGCCCGCTGATAAGGCAGACCTCCGCTGCGTCTGCGGTGCCTCTCCGACCGCACGACGACTCTCCCTTCTCTCGGCTCAATGCACGCGCGCGATTCCTTGATTCGAGCCCACGCAGCTCTTTGTTCGGACGGCAATCCGGCCGCGTTTTCCTGATACTCGAACTCTCGTGAAATACCTCTTTCGACGATGCCAATCACACTCTCTCTCTCTCTCTCTTTCATTCTCACTCAACTCACGCGTTCACACCGTCGCGGAACGCAAACAGAATCAGGGCTCAGCCTGAGTAAATTTAACTTGCAGGTCGTACAAAAGACGCTGGTTTCCGGCTGCTTCCGGCTCTGTCTTGGTGCTGCTCGTCCCGTCTTCATCCTCGTCTCGTCTGCTTCCTCGCCTCGTCTTCTTCTTCTGCACCTCCCGGTCCAGGACTGGCCCTGCCTCGATAGGTCGATCTCCTTACCGTCCTCGTCGCCTTCTTCCTCTCGCCTCTTCGCTCTCCCTCACACTCCCACACACCCTCACTCTCGCTCGACTCCTCGTCTCGCACACAAGAACGCGCTCTCCCGAACACTCACGATCTTACACCTCGAATTCGCGATGTACAGAAAAGCTCGTTAGACTGTTACACCGATACGTGCTTCTCGGGCAACGGTCAAAGAAGAAGTGTTGCGCCGCGCCGGCCGCTGCAGCGATGCGCGCTCTCTCCGCTCCGGCCCGGCCAATCAGCGCTCGCGAATCGGCCTGATTATCACAACCGCACTCTACTCGCACCCCGACTATCCTGAAATCAGGTTAGTGGCCGTTAATGCGGCCTCTCCCTCCGACGGCTCGAGTTCTCGCTCACGCTTGACTCGCGCCCAGCAACCTGCTCCCCTACGATGCTCAACGCGCGTACCCACTCACACACGCTACAGATTTCCGCGAGTTATCTGGACGTAGCCGGGGTTACAAGGATTCCGCAAACACTCTCACATTCGGTTTCTCTTCCTCTTCTCCCCGAATTCGCTGCTTCCCTAAATCCTCGTCGTCGCTCCTTGTCCTCGGGCTTCTCAGACTCCTCACACAACACTCGCACCGAGAAACAGAGGAAAACATACGAGTTCACACGAACAAATCGCGCACACAACACAAAGCACGCCGAAAGACACGGCGCACTACGAGTCGCCTCGTCGTACAAAGTAATAAATCTAGATAAAGTAATATACGCGGAGAATTTAAGTAAAAACCTTCTGCCACTCAAACGCTTTACAGATCAGTGCCTATGTGTGTATCTAGACAATAAAACAATAAATGCTATGAACCAAGCACGAAAAAAAAGATCTTGGAAGGAAAGTTTGAAAATCCATTTTGTATGATTGATCTGAAATTAAAAACAGATAAAAGCCAAACGATACACACAAACGCACTGGTATCTCATAAAAGCGACAAAAGACTATTGAGAAAAAGGTAACACGATGAAAAGACAAGTACAGATCCGACGAGTTAAAGCGATAATAATACAGACAAGTCGACAAGCGTGATAAACACCATGAATTTATGGTACATCAGGCTAGGATACACGTCTCTGAATAAAATTACAGGTTTATAGTGGTGTTGATGGATAATTACTCACGTTTTGCAATGGCCTACCCAGTTAAGCATAAGTCAGATACTGCTGAATGTATTGATGATTTCGTAGCGAAATGTCGAAATATAGCGGAAAAGACGAAAAATTCTGTTACTTGGATTGCGATCAAGGCACTGAATTCACCAGCGGGAAGACCAAGGAAGTATTGGACAAATATGGTGCAGAATTAAGGACAGTCTGCCTATATAATCCGCAGCTGAACGGCATCGCTGAACGCTAGAATCAGACAATTCAGAAAATCACAAGAGCTCTGATGTACGATTCAAGACTGCCAACGAAAGCCTGGGATCTAGCGGTGAAAGTCGCAGTGTATTTGTACAATCTGACACCTCATAAATCGATTGGATTTAATTCACCATTATTAATGATCAACCCAGAACCAAAAATATACATAAACCAGATCAGGAGATTTGGGTGTGTGGTATTCGCCAAGGTCCGAGGACAACAGGAAACTAAGTTTGACAAACTGTCAAATAAAACCGAACCCAGAAGACAATAAAGTGTACGAGAGTTGAAATGTACAATTTATCGAAAGCAAAGTCTTCGGAGATGTCTACAAGCCCGAAGACATAAAAAATTGGACAATAACTAACGACACTCTGAACAAAGAGACTTGGTTTTTTGACTTCAAGGAAGAAAACCCAAATTAACCGGAAGAAGTGGAGCCAATACCCAAGAAGAAAGGCAGACCACGCAAAGAGAATCAAAAGTCAGCAGCAAAGCCACGTCCAAAGGTGATACACAGACCAGTTACTCGAAAGCAGGCGCAAAGCAGGAAAACTGCACCTGCAGAAGACGCACAGGATGATATCGAAGGTCTGAGTGCATATAGTTTATACGCACTGTTAACTTCAATCAACGGACATCCAAATATATATATATATATATATATATTCCTATAGAGAAGCAGTATCATCACCAGAGTCAGACAAAAGTCTGGAAGCTCTACAAATCCTTGTATGGATTGAAAACAAGTCCAAAGAATTGGAACGAATACTTTCCAGAGTTTGTTAAGCAATTAGTCTTCTAACGTACAAAGACCTCAATAAGGGAATGGAAGTGTTCTCAGACGCAAGCTTTGCAGATCGCAAGAAGTCACTCACTACCTGCAGCCACGTAGTCACGCTATACGGAGACACCATAGCGTAGAGAACGCACAAACAAGTCTACGTAGCTCTGTCTACGTGCCAAGCCGAATACATAGCCATGAGTGATGCCTGTAGGGAATGAATCAGCATGTGCTTGTCACTGAAAATAATTCCGGATATTATGTACTTTCCACTCATCTTGTGGTGCGACAACAAAAGCAGCAGTAGTTTGCACAAAGATTGATGGAAGTAATAAACTAAGGCATATGCCAGGAACGTGTGAGGACTATGACGAACAATGCGCCCAACTAGGATATATGAAAATAAAATGGATCAAATCAAAGGAGCAAAGAGCAGATATTTTCACTAAGCCTTTGCCCTCTGATAGCTATAATAGATTGGCTAAATTGTTACTAGGTAATTAATATAGATTTCATATTACAGAGTTACTTCACTAACAATTAGATGACCCCGAGCAGAGGCGCAATAGAAGGCAGCTAAGTAGCGGATCACGAAGAAAACTTGAAGGTGTCGAGTGTAATCGGGAGGGAGTGTTAGAATATAGGCGCTAACACCTGACATACATCCCATATAGACTGTTCACAGCGCCCATGATATCGAGTCGACACAGTCACGTGATCTGCCGCTCAGCTCGGCGGCGCGCGCGGGCTGCCGCCTCACTGTTCGCCAGCTCTCCGAGCAAGCAATATCTCGCGTACCACACCACGTTTCTCTTACCACGCTCTTTCACTTTTACTCAATAAAGCCACGTTTAGTTCGTTTCTTCTATCCGAGTGTACTCATTTCGTGTGTTAACCTGTTCCCTTATTATATCACGCGTAGGAAATATCCTTTATTCCGACAGTCATTTTATGACGTCATTATTTTCCACAGGTTGTACTTCTGAATACTTATACTCTTAAATACTTCAAAATTGATAAAATAGTTGCCTATATAGGTGCTACCATCCGGATGGTAGTAAGGAAAATGGGGGTTAACACCAAAGAAATATTGTTTTTTAATTATTTTTTGTTTAGTAAAATTATTAAAAATTATTAACTTCTGGACATTAGCCCACATTTTCCTTACTACCATCCGGATGGTAGCACCTATATAGGCAACTATTTTATCAATTTTGAAGTATTTAAGAGTATAAGTATTCAGAAGTACAACCTGTTGAAAATAATGACGTCATAAAAGGTTCCGATTTGTAGCAACAAATGCCGTCATCTTATGACGTCATCTAACGTCATTTAATGACATTAGTCAATGACGTCTGTTCAGGAATAAAGTTAATAAAGTCAAGTAAAAGGGCGATAAATAAAACTCGAACAAGTAATTTAAAAAGCTATAAAATATATTGAAATGAACTGTAACTTTATACAAAACGATGAAAATAGACTACTAAAAAATAATAACTAAACGCAAACTTAAAAAGAACTTAATTTAAAAAAATGCGCAACAGAACGTCAATGGATTTAAGATTCGAGCTAACTGGGTGAGGAGTTAGAGCGAAGTGACGACGCGTCGCACACTCATTCCCCTGCAGACCCGAGCACCCGAGCCGCTGACAACCCGGGCCCGCTAAAACAAAGGCGCTTTTCCGAGGACTACCGAAGGGACTCGAAGCAGTGCGCGCGCTCCTCTAATCATAGCTATATAAGCGTAGTCATATACCCGCGCGAACGCCTCTAACCACTCGACTCTCTGGCCTGGCAGTCACAGATCGGCCCTTTAGCCTCTCCGCACTGTTAGTGACCCTCAAAATCCGCGGAGTAAAACTCCTAGAGGAGATCGTAGCAGTCTAGGAATGATTATAAAATCACTCCTAACCGTATTGGCCTGAAGCCACAAATCACCTTGTCGATTCGCGCATATGAGAATCAAGCGGCGTAGAAACGCTCGCTAAAACTAATGCAAGTCAAAATAAATACGTCGCACTGCTCTTATCCCTAGTAGCCCTCGGTTACGTCCGGAACAACGTCATAAAATAACGTCATTATTTTCAACAGGGAACGGACGATGACGCCAAAGGCGAAAAAACAATCTAAAACGAAAATGCCTAAACCTACCTACACCCCACACTAGGATATATAATGTGTAGTCTAATTGAAAAAGGTGAGGAGTAAATCTACAACCAAAACTGCTAAACTCACCTACACTACGTGCAGCGAGTTTAAAAATTAAATAAGTCGATACATCGGAGACAGACGAGCCAAGTTGAAATTAAATCTAGAACCAAAAGCCCTATACTCACCTACCCAATGTGAAGCGAGTTTTATAATAAAATATGTCAGCACAACGGAGGAAGGCGGCCGAAGGATAGAAAACAATCTAAAACTAAAATGTCCAAACCCACCTACCCCATGCGCCACCAATAACATATGTCAGCATATCGGAGGAAGGCAAGCCAAGTGTGGGACACATTGGCACATTTTTGCACATTTTGACACACTTTGCCACATTTTAGCCCACTTTGGCACATTTTGGCATTCTATGGCCCACGCAATTATTTTCACTAGAGATGATAAAGTTTAAAATTAATTCAGAAAAACGAAGAAAATCTTATAACAAGCTATATAACAATGGACTGAAAAAAAAAATTTTAAAACGTTTAGAAAAATTATAAAGCTTAAGATTAATTAATAAAGACTAAGAAAAGCTTAGAATATTAAATTAATTTGTCCATTAATATAGAGTAATTTTTAAATTTTCTTCAAATTTCTTTAGAATTATCAAGAATTATTTTTATTTCTTAGTTCTTCTTAGTTTCAACGTCTGCCGGTGTTTGCGCAGGTTATGACTGCGCTTATAGCTATAGATATAGAGGAATGCGCGCAGTGCTTCGAGTCCCTTCGGTAGTCCTCGAAAAAGCGCCTTCGTTTTAGCGGGCCTGGGTTTTCGGCGGCTCGGGCTGTCGGGTCTGCAGGGGAGCAAGTGTGCGACGCGTCGTCAAAAATCTAGATGCCCTATAAGTTCCAATCTTGTACTTGCATGTGAAAATGACGAGCTTAATTTGGTGCGGGGTTAACCGAGAGCCCCGCCGAGCAGCTCCATTTCTCTACCTTCTTAAGTGCAAGTTGCACAGCGTCCATCCCTACTGAAAAAAAAACAGATGACAATCAGCTAATTATTAGCTGATAATCAGCTGATAGTCTGCTGATAATCGTGTCAAAACGTCAGCTGATTATCAGGTGATAGCATTATCAGCTTAATATTTTTATTTAAGCTGATAGTTACAAATATGCGTTTATATGAGATAAAATGATAATGATAATCAGCTGATTATCAGGTGATAATTATCAAAAATTTGTCAACCTTCATTATATTTTTTCGAAGTTGTTTTAAATTAATAAAATTTATAAAATTCACATGAGGGCCAATACGGTTTTACCATCCAGATGATTACACCAAGACACTGGCTGTGAGCTACAAAATTTTTATTTTGCAATAATTCGATTTAAATATTTAAAAATAATTTTGTATCTAAAACTAAAGCTTCCAAATCCACCTACCCTGCCCAGAGCGAGTTTCGTAAAAAGATACATCGGCACATCGGAGGAAGGCGAGCGACTGCGATCTACAAATCTAAAACCAAAATGCTTAAACCTACCTACCATACGTGCAGCGCGTTTAGTAAAAATAAAGTCGGAAAATAGGGGGTAGGCGAGCGACTACAAGAAACAAATCAAAATTCGAAGTCCTTGAACCCAGCTACCCCACGTAATGTGTGTTTTAATCGTGTTTTAATAAGGGGTTTCTTTTGCAAAAATAAGTCGGCACATCGAAGGAAGGCGAGCGACTGCGTACAACAAAACTACAACCAAAGCTCCCAAACCCACCTACCCTGCTTGCAGTGAGTTTTATAATAAAACACGTTGGCACATCGAAGGAATGCGAGCGACTGCGAGCTACAAATCTTACAAGAAACAAGAAACAAATCTAAAACCAAGTGCTAAAACCCGCCTATCCTACGGGCGGTGAGTTTAATAATGAAATACGTCGGCACATCGGAGGAATGGCAAGTAAATCTATAACCGAAATGCTTAAATTTACCTACCCCACGTATAACGAGTTTTAAAAAAATACGTCGGCACATCGGAGGATGGCAAGCGACTGCTAGTGAAAATTTTAAAACCAAAGTTAAAAAACCCATCTACTCCGCACGTCGAGATTCTTTATTGTAGTCTTGTTTTAAAAAATATGGCTCATCAAGGGAGGCGAGCGAGAGCGAGAAATGACGTTCTGTTTCTTGCTGTTGCTTAGCTTCCTCCGATGTGTCATCGTATTCTTTTTAAGATACAGAGGAGAGAGGGATCAACTTGAACTCGGGGCAATATTATAAGATATCTATAACTTTTGAGTAAAGCGCACCTACGCTCCGCCGGTAACATATATATGTCATATCTAACCAAAATCAAAATTTGGATCGTCAGACTTTTCTGTAAGCGACGGTTATGCGTTTAGGGCTAGTAAATCAAAAATTCTGATTCGCAATGATGATTTACTTATCTGCGTCTGAATTTTGACAGCAGATCACAAATAAAGATTTGATTTTATATTGATGTATTTTTATAATATAAGAGATGTCCGGAATACCAGGTAGTGGAAAGTCATTTCAATAATAATAGAATGTTATTTCTTTTCAATAACAAAATATATTCAATCAATATTCTTTTTAGATAGAATATTGTGTAAATTGCTAATATTCTTTATAACAGAAATTTTTGTTTGTTCGCTTTGATTATAGAATATATATATATATATATATATATATATATATATATATAAACGATTCGAAATAATTCTAAGTTCTAGACTGATACGCGTTAGTTGCGTTGTCAGTTTTGACTCGACAAATTTATAAGTATTTGAGATACAGAAATTTTATAAGTTCAAGAAATATTCGAAAATATTTTAAGTCTTTTACCTGCTCAAGGCATTTTGCTCAAGAGCAGGGACTAGGCGCTTTAGTTGCGCTGGTGCTTAAGTTGCGCTTCGGCTAGTGAGCTAGTACAGGTTGTGCGGGTCCTTTTATAGGTCACGGAGAGAGTGGGGATCGAGCCGCCGGAACAACTCTCACATTCATACTTGCACACACTCATTCACGCCTATATACAAAAATCATTCACACACTTATAAAATAATGCGCGCGCCGCGCCACGCTGCGTCGAACTCCTTCTCTCGCGCCGCTGCGCTCGCCACTCAATATATAAAGATATACAAGTGTGTTGCGCGCTCTCCCCGCTCTTACGCTGCTTCTACTGCTGCCGCTCGCTGGCTCGTGGCGCTGCAGATGTTATGCTGCTGTGAGCTCAGCTGTCCCGGAGCGTTTGAATGGAGAGTGGGGGAGCGCGGGATACTCGTGTAAAATCTAGAATTTTGTTCCACAAAAATTAGTTTTAAATATAATTTATTATTTTTATGCGGAGCCTGTACGGGGTGTTACAGGATTGCCTCACCCCTAGGGCAATTTTATAAATTTTATACTTTGTTAAAGCTGTAGACGGATTTTTATATTCTCAGTTTTAAACTATAAAGCGACAAAAAAAGCGTACAAGTTAGCCCCCCTCTCCCCTACTGCTTTATAAAAAATCTCGGCACATGTAGAAATTGGATTTATCGTATTAAACTGAACGCAAGTAGGGTAGGCGGGTTTTACCCGGCTGAAAATAATCATATGATAATCATATGAGTGCTCATATGATTATCATATGAGCAATCATATGCGTGCTCATATGATAATCATATGATACTTCCGACCGAATCCTCATATGAGAATCATATGAGTGTCGTATGATATTTCGTAAATTCTCATAAAAATAAATAATTATTCTACCCCTATTTGATACTTATTAATTATATCTTTCCTTGTACTGTTGATTTGTAAGTTGCATCGAGAATTTATTTTTTCAAAGATATTACAGTGAAAAAAATCCGGACTTGTGGAGATTTGAACCCTGAATCTCAAGATTATGAAGCAAGCGTTTTACCACCGAGCCATCGTGATCTTTGATATTGTCGATTACTTTAGTAGAATGAAATGTAAATAATCAATAAAAAGAATCCCTGCTAAAAATACTAGATTGATTTAATCGACGTTTTAAATTATC
>JAZHPH010000945.1:0-17381 GCA_037356405.1 Nasonia oneida | reverse complement strand
GGCTGTGTGTCATCATTGAAGATGGCTTGAAGGACTGCCGACACCTGTGACAACGCTGAGCCCGCCAACGTTTGGTGGTTTACGAAAAATGCGTCGCGTTTAATGGCGATCTCTGTCATTCCTATAATAACCTCCTCATTTAGAATAGGTGCTTCAAAGGAGAAATTTCCTTTTCTAGGAATACTATCGAGCAACGTCTTTTTCTCCTCCTCAGTCAGGCCTGTCGTCATCCACAGCTTCAATCTCTGACAGAGGCCGGGTGACAACTTAACCTCCGAGCCTTTCGTTGTCGCTGGGTTATCCCCAAGAAACGCGATTTCCTCTTCGTCCTCCGAATCCCCCGCATTCTCCTTGTCCCCTGTGTCGTCGGTTGTGTCGGAAGTAGCGGGTGGAGACTCGCCTAGATCCTTCTTTGTCTTCTTGTGCGGCGGCGGCTCGATGTCCGGATCTTGCGTGAGATCTGTTATAGACAAAGAGACAAAGAAAATCAAATTGACTACCGAACCTCAAAGTGTTGGCTATGTCAGTGATTATTTGCTATCTCAACTCTAAGTTTGAGCTTAGCTGGTGCTCTAGGCATAAATCCCAACTCTAGTTTGGGCCTACGTTCGTCTCAACCCTAGTTTGAGCTCGAACAAACGAGTGTGTACCTGCTTGACTCTCCTCGGAATCGGAAGCGTTTGTCTCATTCATTTTACTTTTGGCCAGATACAACTCCCGTTGTAAAAGGTCGTTCTCCCACTCTAGCTGCCTAATTCTCTCTTGATCGGGGTCCTTCCTCTTCGGCATTGCCAAGAAAAAACTTAAAACTTAAAAATTTTAAAACTTATATAACTCTGACGTCCGTCGTCATCGGCGCCAAGAAACACAATGAGGAGCGAGAGCGGTGCTCTCGGGGCGAGGGAGAAGGGGAAGCTGAAGGAGTTTTTCGCTTCCCCATAGCTCTGAAACATGGCGTCATCTGGCGACGAGTCGCATGTACTACATAGTTAATCTCTTCGAACGACGAACGAAATATAATTGATGATTAAGCGTGTCTTTTCATAAATTCATAATTAGTAAACAAACAAAAATTTTACCATGCTCTTTTCATATAGGTAGCAGCTCTGTTACCATAAAGTTTTGCTGAATATGGACACAAGCTAATGGCTTCGTTATATAATGTAATGGCATTGGCATAGCGCTCCTCCTCAAAAGCTTTATTGGCCTATTAAAATAACAATTGAACATTATGCTTTTATAATTTAAGTATATCTTCATATTATGATTACGAAATTCTTACCTTTAGCTGCAGCTCTTCAACTTCGGAACTAAACTCTGAAATATTTAATGCCGACATGTCTTTTAAAACTATTGGAGCACGATTATCTTCTACACAAGGATCATTGCAGTCTTGGTCCCCCGTATTCGTTTCTGATGAAACAAAAAAACAAAGTTATTCAATGATGTGAAGCTTTTATTCAGTGGAGATTAAAAAAATATAGCGATTTATTACCCAGCTCAACAGGAACTATAAAACTTCTTGAATTTCCATGATTGTTGATGTCAAATAGATAAATATGTTCTCCACCCATATTGACTAGTAATTCATTTCCATCGTCGTTGAACGTCACATAGGTGCTCGAAAATCTTTTACAGCTATCGCGATTTCTTAAATGACCTGGGGAACCAATTGATATTATTATACTCCGTGAACATTTGACCATGCTGTGCATTTTTTCTCATAGTGTTTATATGTATAAGTTATGCATAAGTTATGCTGATTAAAGATATCGGATTCAACGAAATCCATACAATTATAAACCTTGTCATGTAATGAATTTTTCTTTTTTCAATAATTTAGAGATAAGATTTGCTATCTAACTTTTATTAAAAAACAATTAAGACAACTTTAAAAACTTGTATTTAAAAATAATTTCCGGGTAATTAAAAATATCAAGGATTCTTGCGCCATGTCACTAGTATTTCTATAATGCTTGACCTTATGGTAAATGTTTACTTAAGAAACGAAAAAAAGTATTATTTTACCTGCAATAAAGTACCGAGCACAACCAAACGGTACTTTATCATCTAATTCTCCGTTCGTAAGCCAGATAGCATTCGACGTTAGTCTCTGCAAAATATTATTAGAACATTTATTGTCTCTTGACAAAATTGTTCAATGTAAAATGATTATTAAGTAACCTGCTGAAGCTTGATCATTCTGCGATCGTACATGCGCACGTATGCATCGTTGGCGCCTACCGCGATGAGCTCGGGTCTGCGTGGGTTCACGTTGATGCACTTGGCTTCGACGACGCGGCCTGCGTGTTGCGTAAGGTTGACGACAACATTGCGCTGCTCGCTATTCTTGCAAGAGTGCGGTAAGCGCAGATCATACTGCATTATCAAACCATCTTCAGAAGCACTCCAAAAAAGAAAGGGTACACTTGGTGCTGTGGCTACACGCTTGACTCTTCCCAAGTGGCAGTTGCACACCAACAGTGTGTCCGAAATTGAGATGTCATGCACACGGATCTTGTGGTCGCCTGCACCGGTCACCAGAATAGAGTCATTTGATTTTGGCATAAACTGAAATGGTTTGAAGTATCAGCACTAGTTTTTTAGCACTCCCAATTTTTGAATTTAAGAAAGCTCTAGTTTGTAAATATAAATACCTTGACTGTAAAAATATTTCCACCATGGCCAGTTTGTAGTTTTAGTTTCTTCTCATAGCGAAATGGATCCCACAATATGACATGCATATCGTCAGATGCTGAGGCCAGGGTTCTGCAAGTTAAACGGTATTTAATAGGTCTGAAAAATGTATTGTTTCAATTATTGAAATATTTGAAAATTTCATTTACTAACGTGCCACTTTCATTCCACTCCAAACAATTGACGCAACCTTCATGTCCTTCTAGCTCTGTTTCCAGTCCCAATCTTCTTAATAAATTTGGCGTGACTTTGAGCTTACGTCCAACTTGCCTTGCTGTTGATTCCTACAACAAAAACAAGCAAAAAGATAACTGGTGCTGTTATAACTTGTTGTAATCATTATAGCTTGATAACTTGATTGGAAGAAAAAGCTAGTGACCTGTATTTCTCTTTGCCTAACCAGGTCCAAGACCCTGGCTTCGGGCTTCTTCTCTATAAACATTTCCATCTTCAATTCATGGAAAATTTACGTTATCCTCTGGGAAGCCACATCTGATGTCCTGAAAAATTATATAATACATTTGTTGTTCCTCGCAAACAGGGAGCTTGACAGTAAATAACCATCTGACAAGCTACACATATGGCCTAGCACAGTACTAACCTAATCCTGCAAAAACAACAATAATAGACACTTTTCATCTGAAAATATCATATTCACTAAGTGCACCTAATAAATATCCGTCCCACCCTCTCAAGCGTGACTTGTTTCGACTCGAGAGAATAACATGCACCAGGAAAAAAAAGAATCGTTGTGTGCGCTCCCGCAGACACAAGAGACAACTTTCACTCGCAATGTTTATGAATCCGCAGGCGCGAGTAAAAAATAAACAACTCTGGAGGAGGGGATATTTGTACGACGTCACGTTAGACGTCTGACTATGGACTGGAACAGTTTACAGTGGTCAGTAACTACTATATTGGAGCATCTACAACTATACTATACACAATGCGCTCCGTTCCCCAGGGAACGTAATACGTTAATAACATTATACTCATGGAGGAAGAGAGAAGGAGACCAAACTACCTACTTTCCAAATGGCTCCCTTTTTCCGACGAAGATCGCCAAGTCCGCTTGGCAGAACCGCCAGACCTAGCAAGTAACAGAGCTCCTGTCGGTGGCTTATGGTACTATAGTGAATTGCAAAATAATATCGACGGCTGATATGAGAGCAAGATTAATGTATAAATTTTTAATTAAACCTATTGTTATTAAATGTATGATTATTTTTTATATGCAATAAAACAGTTAAGAACTTAAACTTAAACGACTATATCCAATCAATTAAACTTAAGCCCTTTACTAAACCCCCGAATGGGGGCGATGATCATATGCAACTTTCCCTTTTTATTTAGCAGAGATCTCTATGGTCGTGAGGATAAAGACGTCGTCTGCCGACTTTTTGACTAGAGTTCAAATCCAATGCTCGATTTTTTTTATTTGCTTTGCTTGTAAATGTTCATTTCAATACTAAATTAATCTTATTTTCGAAAACGAAATTAAATTTATAACAGTTTGTTAAAATAACGGGTAAAATAGCTTGTAACCTACTCTATTTACGTAAATCTATAAAATATTATTTTAACAAATTATTATAAACTTAATTTCTTTTTCGAAAATAAGATTAATTTAGTATTAAAATATACATTTACAAGCAAAGCAAATAAAAAAAATTAAAAGAAAGTCGAGAATTGGATTTGAACTCTAATCAAAAAGTTAACAGACGACGCCTTTATCCTCACGACCATCGAGATCTCTGATAGATAAAAAGTGAAAGTTGCATATGATCATCGCCCCCATTCGAAGGTTTAGTAAAAGGCTTAAGTTTAATTTAGTGGATATAGTAGTTTTTAGCTGTTTTTAGGATGCAAATTTTGAAATGAAAATTGATATAAAAAATTTACATTAAATCTTGCTCTCATATCAGCCGTCGATATGATATTATTATGATAATATAGTACCATAAGCCACCGGCAGGAGCTCTGTTACTCGCTAGGTCTGGCGGTTCTGCCAAGCGGACCTGGCGATCTTCGTCGGAAAAAGGGAGCCACTTTCGGCGATTCGGGCCATAGGAGTTTGGTCTCCTTCTCTCTTCCTCCATGGGTATGGTGTACATATACATGCGCTTCTCACGTTCACAGATCGAATTCTCCAATGACCACAGAATCATGTAGATGAAAACTCGATGACAAAGTCGAACGCGGTACGGCTACATGGTAAGGGGTAGGGAAGTACAATCATGTGGAATCTCCCTCAGTTGTCAGGTTCTGGATAATAAATCAAATGTAAAAATAGGGGTACCAAAATGTTGTCACTGTTGTGTTAACCAATGCACATGCTAAAGAAGTTGTTCTAAAGACGCTCTTTTTCAGGCAACTTTCTATGATATCAAAAACAGTTGTACGCTTTACGTCCAAAAGTTATCAAGTTTTGGATGCAAATGTCAAAAAAAGGTTGTCAAAATGTTGTTACTTTGTAGTTAACCAATAAATATGCCGATAATGATATTTTAATATGAATTTTTTTGTATAAATTTTTATAATGAATCCAAAAACGGTTGTCCGCTTTACATCTCAAAGTTGTCAATTTTTGGATACTTTAGAAATGTCCAAAAATAGTTAACCATGAATTATATTCTATAGGTTATACAACGAGATTTTTCGATCCGTAAAATATTAACTTTTACGAAGATTGTTTGGATACCAAATGGTTATCATGAAAGTATCCAATGCGCGATGATCTTGCCATAGAAAGATATCGATTGGGTACCTATCAAAACTCCAAAAAAAGTCGCGTCGGTATTGCTGGCGTCGCGAGTGCTACGGTGTCCAGTTGCAGACAAGCGGTCCGTCAGGCTACATCGCAATTTAATTATGCGATTTTTGGAGTAATTTAGCGATTCTACGACTGATTTACAACTCGATCAACATCATAAAGCTGAGTATAATCGACTTAACCTACTTTTTAAGTACTGTTTATGTCATTTTTTTACTTAAAAAACAAGTAACGCGAATCATTGTAAAATCATAACCTCAAAAAAAGCTTTTAACGAACTAGAAAATCGTCAGAAAAAAAGACGGCTTGCATATATCGCTAATAGTTTAGCTGATAAAAAACTTAATTTGCCCCTTAATAATACTTGTGCTAAGAATGAGAAAAATAGTAAGGTTGAAGTTACTCACCCTCACTCCAATCAAATTAGTGTAGACGACAATGTACATGAATGTATTCCGATAGAGCAGTTTGATCATGACCAAGATGTTCACTCTATCAACAATAATCATAATGATAACAGTGATGACGACACACAAGAAAACGTAGATTCGTTTAGACAAGAATTTTTTTCTGTTCTTGACAATTCATGTAAACCTTGTACGTCTCTTGCTGCATGGGTTTGCATAGTGCTGTGAATGATCTTCTGAAACTCTCAAAAACTTGGCCTCAAGATTCTTTATCGTCACTTCCTTTAGATGATGTTAGGACTCTTCTAAATACTCCAAGACATACAGAGATCAAAACTTTAGGACAAGGCCATTATTCGCATGTTGGTTTAAAGAAAGGCTTGCTTAATTATCTGCAGTATTTTAATTTGAAGTCATCTGTTATCAGTGTTGACATACACATAATTCCTATTTTAGGAAAAATTGTTCATCCTCAGATCATCGATACATTTCTCATTGGTGCTTATCTTGGTTGTGAAAAATCTCCAGATATTAATGATTATTTGTCTACCAAAATAAGCACTATATCATTGAAATTAGATCAATAATAGCAGACACAGTAGCCAAGAACTGGGTCATACGCCATCCTGCTCATAATTCGCAAGATGCTTGCCAAAAGTGTACGTGTAAAGGTTGTAAACGTGGTGGAAGAATGCTTCTTTTAGACCTTGATGCTCCTTAAAACATCAGTTTAGGCAAATAGTTAGTCCCCTCGAAGGAGTTGGAGTTGGAATGGTCTCCTAAGTACCATTGGATCCCATGCACTTGTTATATATGGGAGTTATGAAAAAGTTAATAGGTATCTGGAATACTGAATTTGGATCTGGCATGCCTGCTCGAGAAATGAATGAAAAATTTAGTTCTGATTATACTTCTCTTGCTTCATGCGTTCCGTTAGAGTTTGTTCGAAAACCCAGAGGTTTGGATGAGTTAAATAATTGGAAGGTTACAGAATACAGGTTATTTTTACTCTACATAGGTCCTGTTGCTGTTCGAAAATATCTAGATACCAATAGAGTCATCCATTTCAATTCTCTCAATTGTACAATCAGAATTCTCAGCGATGCAGATAAATGCATTAATAATCATTCCTATGCAGACCAACTGCTGAGATATTTTGTCGAACAAATGGTAGGTCTGTATGATGAAGAAACAGTTATTTTGAATGTTCACAATTTAATTCACCTGTCAGCTGATGTTCTAAAATCAACAATCGAAAAACAATCAATAATTGTTGTTATTTATTTGATGGTGTCATTATATTAATTAAGTATATTTGCTATCAACGTGAATCACCGGTTATTATGTGTCATTCTTTTCTACAATATTCTTCAATACCAGATTATCCATGTGATTCACGTTCATTGCAAATATATCAAGTTTTAAATTTAAGTGATGATTTGCAGGTATGGCCTATAGTTAGAATTGAAAAAAAAAGGTTTTATGATTCCCATTGAAAATTATTTTTACGTATTTCCCATTCTTCATTCTAATCATAATTAATAATATATTTTCCATTTAAAGTACTTTCCATTTAAAGTTTTTTGTATGGCTTTTATTCGAATTTTGTAACATGCACAATTAAAAGCATTATTTTTATTTTTTGGAAGATTCAAAAATAAAGACTATCCTCATCAATCAATTCATAATTAATAATCATTTTTTTAAATTTCATGATAGCAGAATTTTAAACTATAATTTGAAATTATAATGACAAATCTTTGATTTTATACTACGTGCAATATATTATAGCTTAACATTTTTTTCAGAATGGCATCAACAAGCAACGTTCGCAACCAAAAATCTGGTGCACAACTACCTCTAAAGCAGAAACCTTCTCGAGCAATCAATATAATCAGGAAAAAGACAAAGACACAGACATCTCATCAGCCGACAACTCCACAAACAGGTCAGTATGACAATTACTTGGTTTTTTAATTAAAATTTGTTATATTAATTAAATGAAAATAAAATCATGAATTTTTATGTTAAGTTTTTTGTTTATGTATTGCTTAGCATCATGTTTTTTCTTTCTTACAATAGAAGAAGTAGATAGCGATCCAAAGTTCAAAATGCCACCAAAAATGTTTTGCAGTCCACCTGGTAATAAATAATTTCAATATTGTACATCAAAAAAACAAAACTTGTTACTTACAAATATTCCTTTTACACATTTCTCTTTCTAGCTCCAAAGAAACCACTTATAGTTTCTTCTAAATCTGTGATGGTCGATTATCCAAATTCATCATTCAACTCTACCTCGGCAGGTACACTTACCTTGCCTATGATTCAACAAAAATATCAACAAATATGTAAGTCCTTAATTTATCTTTTACTTATCAAACTTGTCCTGATTTAGTGATACATAATTTATGTATTGTTTTATCTCTTTTCAGCCGCTGAACATCTGAGACGTTCTACTTCTTCCCCTTGGCCTCCACAACAACTCAAAGTTATGCCTAATCCAAATGCTACATGTACGATCACCTCTGGAACTCGAAAATCGACGGTCACGTTTGCTATTCCAAAAACTTTAGTCACCTCTGTAGCTCAACAAAAAACAGCCAATGCAATAGAACTGTATCAACCTGAATACACATTCGAGTACATTATTCCAATGGATCCAGAACTAAATGCATTACTACTTCAAAATCAAGATAATAATTTATTTGGCAATAATCAGCTGCTTGATCCAAATATCTTGGAAACCAGAGAAAGTAAGACAATTCTTTTATTTCATTTTTTTTTTATATTTGAACTTACCCTGTCTTTTTTCAGTTCTTTATTCATCAACCGAGCCCGAATTCACAAGTTTCGTGTCAGACAATAATCTTCATGTGAACCAGAGTATGAATGAAGATGATAAAACTGTCCTTATTAATAACGTAGATAACAGACAAGAAATCTTACAGAAAGTGGAAAAAGATGGCAAAGAGAATTTGATAAAGGATCTCGACAGGTTCTCGAAGAGAATTCTAATAATCAGGAGCGAGAAGAGGATGTCGAAGCAAATAACGAAGAGCATGACGAGGATTTCGAAGATGATGGTGAAGAGAAGGAAGAGATTGTTGATGAGCAACTCCAAGATCAACCAGGAAAAATATCCGAGGAAGAGTTTCCTGTGTTTGAACTTAATAACCAGGCAGCTGAAAATGGAGAAGAGAAGGAAAATGTTGCACATTGTAATGGTTGCCGTAAGTATATTTGACAAGTTTTTTAAATAATGTCATGCAAACCGAAATCATATAAAATTATTTTCTCGTTCTTAGGTAAATTGCTCAAAAACAATCGACAGCAATTGCAAAAATTGAATGATATGTATGAGAAAATAAAACAAATTAAAATTGATTTTCGTACTTTGAAGAAAATTGTAGAAAATCAGTCTAGATTCTAGTCTAATTGCAAAAATTGAATGATATGTGTNACCCTGTCTTTTTTCAGTTCTTTATTCATCAACCGAGCCCGAATTCACAAGTTTCGTGTCAGACAATAATCTTCATGTGAACCAGAGTATGAATGAAGATGATAAAACTGTCCTTATTAATAACGTAGATAACAGACAAGAAATCTTACAGAAAGTGGAAAAAGATGGCAAAGAGAATTTGATAAAGGATCTCGACAGGTTCTCGAAGAGAATTCTAATAATCAGGAGCGAGAAGAGGATGTCGAAGCAAATAACGAAGAGCATGACGAGGATTTCGAAGATGATGGTGAAGAGAAGGAAGAGATTGTTGATGAGCAACTCCAAGATCAACCAGGAAAAATATCCGAGGAAGAGTTTCCTGTGTTTGAACTTAATAACCAGGCAGCTGAAAATGGAGAAGAGAAGGAAAATGTTGCACATTGTAATGGTTGCCGTAAGTATATTTGACAAGTTTTTTAAATAATGTCATGCAAACCGAAATCATATAAAATTATTTTCTCGTTCTTAGGTAAATTGCTCAAAAACAATCGACAGCAATTGCAAAAATTGAATGATATGTATGAGAAAATAAAACAAATTAAAATTGATTTTCGTACTTTGAAGAAAATTGTAGAAAATCAGTCTAGAGGTAAAGTAGGTGCAGGTGGTAGAGATCGACGAATCGATATTTTGCCACAGTTACCAATTAAAAATGTGGAGGTTTTTGAGAAATTTAACCGCGATTTAAAGACGAACGATTTGATGCAAACTCAATTGGTAAGATTTTATTGTATTTTTATTAACATCAAATCTTTACAGAGTAATTTTATATATTTTTTATTTTTTCAGAAAAACTTTATGACATCTATAGGAGGAAAGACATTAGAGAAAGCTATGAGAAACGGACTTGGAGCAATAATTTCAAACGAGCTTGGCCGCAAATACAACTGGGTTGTCACCAGCATGACCAGAAAAAAAGTCTGATTTGAAATTTGTACAATATGTAAAAGGTACCTATATTATTATATTGTGTTTTACTATCGTGATAAGTAAATTTTTTACTAAAATTTTTTCAGATGCCTTTAAAGGTTCTGGAGCGACTAATACCAAAATCGAGGATACTTTTAAGGTTTGGTTGCGAAGATCACGAGACAGATTGAAAGCTGAAAGGAAAGGAAACCAAGAATAATCAGTGAATGGAGATGTGATACTACAGGATAGATAAGACATATAAGGATGCTGTTTTGATAAGTTTTCTTACGAAAAGTACTTAACAAGTTTGTACAGGGTGTCTACTTTTACGCATAATCATTTTTTAAATGATTAATCAAAAGACTGCCTTACGGAAAAACCCTGCATGATATCCTGTGCGTTTTTCGCCTGTAGGACTTTCTGCAAGATTCTGTACAAAAATTATTGCAAAAAAATAAATCTTGCAGGGTTTTTCCTTAAGGGTAAAACACAAAGATATGTTCATAGGTATAAGAAGTTTAAACATTTATAAAGAAATTTATGATTATACTTGAAATGTATACTGCGCTTTTAAAATTTAAATCCAATCAAAAGACTGAGCATATAGTACAAAAGTATGATAAAATTAAGATGCGATTAACATTCTGTGAAAAATAGTATCATAGATTCTATAATAAATATTTTCTTATCTCGTAAACAAAAAAGTATGCTATAATTACTTCAAAAAATCTCCAAAATATTTTATTTTTGGTGACTTTTTGATGGCTAAAATGATAGTTATGACAATTGAACTTTACACTCCAAAGATCTGTTTTACATGTGAAAATTACAATTTATATGTTTAATTTGGATATCTTATTGAAGTTTTTAATTAAACATTATTAAATTGTAAGTTTCTTATACCCAGATCTTTTGAGCGCAAAGTTCAATTGGCATGCCTATCATTAAATTTAGCCATCAAAAACGCATCCACTGAAGAGTATACCTAAGATAACCAATAAGATAACCGACGGATATCTAGAAGATATCATAGCGATGTTCAAAAGATATCTTGTTTATTAGTTTTGATACATACAAATGCTACCCATGAGTTGTCACAGTGCGGACACAATAGAAAAAAAACCCTCAAAAATCGAATGTCCATTCGCCACCCATTGTATGTCTATTTGATATCCGTTTAGTTATCCATTTGGTTGAACTTATACCATGCTTTTAGTGTACAAACGGACAACATTTCGGCACAACATAGATATCCAAATGGATGTCTGTTGTCCAGTTTAAGTTACCTATCGGACATCTATAGGATAACGTGGTGCTAGCTGGGGAGACGGGTCTGAAATTGTTACCCTTAAGTCTATGTTGTTACACAGTTTATAGGACTTCAAAAAATTCAAATGAGATGAGAATTTTACTAATAGATATAAATATGTCAGTTATTGAGAAAAGATATGAATGGCTTCACGGCACACAGGAATATTTTAATAACCTGAAATTATTAAGGCCCAAAAATTTTAAGGTTATACATTTTAAGATCCAAAACTGTGAAGGCCCAAAAATATTTGAGGCCCAAAATTGTTAAGGCCCAAAAATTGTAAGGCACAAAATTATATCCTGGATGTTAAGTTATTGGGAAAAGATGCGAAAGGCTTCACGGCACACGGGGACATTAAGCACTTTAATATCGTCGGTCCCTACGAAGAGTAGTACGGTCCAGGTTTGCTACAAAGACTAGTACAGTTCAAATTTGCCGCGAAGACTAGTACATTTCAGATCTTTCCCGCATAAAAAAATCTAATTGTTTTGGAGAAAAACAAATGGTTATTTTGGTTAAAACTAATAGAAGTGCAATATTTTTAAAGTTGCCAAAAATTTTTTTTAAATTTCGAAATTTAAAAAATTGTTATGAGATTTAATATTAATTTTTTTCCTTCTAATGAAAGTTTTCAAATTTCGAAAATTGTCAAAATTTTGAACCGTACTAGTCTTCGTGGCAAATCTGAACCGTACTACTCTTTGTAATGACCGACGATATAATAGTAGAAGTAGATGTTCGGATCTGGAAGTTACTTATATACTAACCGAACAGTTTTTCGTCACTTGCGAGCGGAGTTTGCGAGTCGCCTCCTAGCGGCAGAAGTGATCAGGCGAATTCCTGTCGTCGGGTTGAGTTGCGTCGAATTTTTTAGCTCTGTCGGTAATTTTTTACCGACTGAACACAGCGAGTCAAAGTGGAGTACAATTTTTACTATACTGCCCTAGTGGAAATGAAAATTGTGCCAAGTTATGCCAAACTGTGTCAAATTGTGTCGGACGTTTTGCACGGTTTGGCACAGTTTGGCATAGTACGGCACACTTTGGCATAGTGTGGCACATTGTGGAGAAAAAATAGTTTGTACGTTTTCTTCGGATGGCATAGCTTTGCACGAATCGACATAGCCTGGCACAGATTAGCACAGTACAACACAAATTGGCATAGAGCGGCATAGTTTTACACAGCTTGGCATGATTAGGCATAAAAGAATTATTCAGAAAATATTTTTCTACCTTTCTTACAAAAAACTGGCATATCCTGGCACAAATTGGTATATTTTAGCACAAGACAGTATAGTTTAACATAGAGTGGCACATTATAGCACAACTCATTTATAATAATAAAATTGATCATTTTTAGGAATAATTAAGCATCTTTAAACAGTTAAAAGTTGAGATAGGATTATTAAAAATTATAAAAATAATTAAAAGCCTTTATGCCACATTGTGTCATGTTATGCCACATTGTGTCATGTTACGCCACATTGTTTCATGTTATGCCACATTGTGTCATGTTACGCCACATTGTTTTAAATTGTGCCATTTTGTGACTGACTGTATCATGTTGTGCCAAACTATGCTAACTTTTCTGTAAAAATTTCAGAAAAGTATTTTTTTTTTAAATTAATAATGTGTCAAGTTATGCCAAATCGTGCCATACTGTGCCGAACTGTGTCAATCTGTGCCCAACTATGCCAGACTATGCCAAACTATGCGAAATGTCCGAAATGGCACTACCGTAGCATAGTGTAGCACAATTTGACACAATCTAGCACAGCGAGGCACAGCGTGGCACAGTTTGGCACGATTCAGCACGATTTGGCACAACGAATTTTTTCCACCAGGGTGGTATAGTAATTTTTGATGAATGTATAGTAACTATTTACACAAACATACTATATTTTCTGCATAGGTTGAGTTTGTCTCCCGATTAGGAGAAATTATAGTAATTTTTAGTGATACATTTCTCTCCATGTGCAGTCTCAAATTAGTACATGCAGAGGTACATAATTTTATTACATACAAAAATAAGATGCAAAAAAATAGGTAATAAAAATATGTATTTATTTACAACAGGGAGCAATAACGGACAAAGCTAGAAGCTTTGTATACCCTCCAGATAGAGGTTTAATATACAATATATAGTATTACTCATGCCATAAACATTACCATGAATTTAAACAAGGCTATTTTATATAAAATTGTCATAAGAGAAAATATTTATTATATATATATATATATATTTTTTTTTATATATATATATATATATATATATATATATATATATATATATATATATATATTCATTTATTTGTAATAATCACAAATCAAGAGATGAAATCAATAAATCTACAATAATAATTGTATTAATTTTGTGTTGTAGATCCAGTGGTTCACTGTTATGGCATGCCTATACATGACCAGCGCTCGTACTGAGGAGGATCAGTCACTTACTTCCAATGCACATGAGCAGACGACTATCAACACAATACCAGAAAAGTGTTTTTATCGATTGCCTTCAGAATGCCCTCCACCTGGTGCTAATCCATGTAGAAGAATAACATTGTCTAATATTAGCACTGAACATGATGCTATTTTCTGCTGCAATTTGATAAGTCTTACTGAATTCGAATTCGCTCTGTCTCGTGCAAGTACGTGAACTTTTTTTACATTGAAAAAGACTTATAAGAAATCTAAATATGCAAGCATTTTATTTTTACTTGAAATTAGGAATCACTATATGTTTAAAACGCGTAAAAAACAAAAAATTGGTTAGATGAGATTTTGGCGTGAGATCTCACGTAAATTTTTCAATAGGGTTATGACGCAAATACTCAAATAATCAATTTTATATTTCTAAAATTTGAGTTTAATTAAAAGTAAATTTGTTAGATTTTCCAGATAACGTGTCTTATATTCACATTCAAAATGCCACACTGGATTTTATTAATGTTACCGAAGTTCGGTGGAGAATGTTAAAATCATTAGCTGTAACAGATGGAAAAATTCATCGAATAAGGGGTCAATTTTTGATGATGACACCCATTCTGTGTCTAAATTTTTCAAATAACGCCCTTTTGGAAATGGAAAATAATTCATTAAGCAGACTTACTCAGCTAACGACTTTGGATCTTTCCTACAATAATTTGACTCACTTACCTGCCTTAAACATAATGAATGGTAGAGAATTCTGGCTGGATATTTCTGGTATAATTAATTTATTACATATCATAGTTTAAAGATGGTTAAAATATTATTAATAAAGTTAATCAACAAAAGAATTTTTTGTTTAAAGGATCAAACACTTTATTATGTCATGACATTTATCAAAATATAAATAAAACAGGAGAAAATCAAATTATTTTTAACAGAGAGAACGAAACCGTTTGTTCGTCAAGCAAAACTTGGCATTGGTTTAATGCTACTGCTCAAGTTCCTTTAAAACAAGTGCGTTACCTCAGTTCTGTAAGTGCATTCTTTCGTACTTAAATTTTTATTTTTACGAACTAAATTTTTTATAGTTGAAGTGTTTATTGCTAATTAACTGAATATGATATTATAATTTTTAGCTACAAACTGAATGCCCCAAGGGTAAAAATTGGCAGTGTGCTTGCGAGTTTAGCAGGTTGGAACTTCTTAAAGATAAATTACCGACTTTTGCAGTTAGAGTTGATTGCAGTAACATTCAGTTGACCCAACTTCCAGAAAAATTACCTCGCAATACAATTGCTTTAAATGTTTCCTACAATAATGTAAAAATTACTATATTTATCAGTAAACTAAAAAACTTCAGTTTAAAGATAACCCTATTGAAAAATCTCACGCCAAAATCTCATCTAACCAATTTTTTGTTTTTTACGCGTTTCAAACCATTTTTAGTCAATTAGTGGCTTTTTTGAAAAATTCGAACATAGAAAATTTATCACAAATTTTAACTTAAAAAAATGAAGTCCAATTTTTGAAAAATTTTCTAAGTTTGAATTTTTTTTAAGAAGTCACCAATTGACTAAGAATAGTTTAAAACGCGTAAAAAACAAAAAATTGGTTAAATAAGATTTCGGCGTGAGATCTCACGTGAGATTTTTCAGTAGGGAATATTGTCACTCCCAACGAAGACTAGCACATCCCGAATTACTGATCATGTGCAGTACATTTTATTTTTCGGCGTAAAAAGTAGCACAGTTTAAGCTTTTCCGCGAAGACTAGCACTAGCTTTTCACAACTTTGCCACGAAGACCAGCACATTTCACGTATTTGGCGGTAAATAATAACATTGACATGCAAAGAACCAACTAGTACAAAAATTATACCATTATACTAAGTTGTTCTCATTCTATACAATCAATGTAAATTTGAGTCGTGAAACGTTAGTCTTATCGAGAATTAAAATGTCTTAGTCTTCGGCATGAATAATGCAATCCGCTACTCTTCGTAGGGAGCTACGATATTATTTTGTTCACTTCAGTATTACAATCACTGATTTCAGAAAAGTTTTTCACTTTAGATTACAGTTCTTGACGAATTGAGCTCAAATCCAAGCTACGATGGTCTGAGAGAGTTTGTTGCTGATTACAATAATATATCATCTATAAATAAATTAGAGGGCTCTAAATTCTTGGACAGCTACGCTTTTCTTAGCCTAAGACATAATAAAATAAAATCGGTGAGAATTACAAATATTAGGTAGTAATTTTAAGTATAAAGCACTATTAAAAATTTAATATTGATTATTTATTGCAGCTTCCCACATATATTTTGGCAACCAATGCTTATGGCGATAAAAGCTATAGTAGCAGTAGGTATGGTGTCAAATTTGGAGGCAATGAGTTGCATTGTGACTGCAATACTGCAAAGTATTTGAAGGTACGAAGATACGTTTTAAGTTGATAACTAAAATTTATAAATAAATAAAATTGTGTGCAATAAAATTTGAAGTTTAAAAATGTATTACATTTAAAGGTTTGGCTGCAGACTAAAATAATAGATTATGACGAAGTATTGTGCGAGAACGTTAAAGAAAAAGTCATCGATTTAGAACCATCAAAGATGTGTGTTTACCCTGGAGACTGGACTGATTACATTTATTACATAATCGCTACTGAAGTTTTATTATTAATAAGCCTCATAGCAAAAGTGTCTTATGACTATTGGATATTCAAAACAGCTGGATACCTTCCGTGGCCAGCAAATAAAATGCCAAAGCTTCCTTGTGACTGGTTATGTGAAACATAATCGTGTTTATTTTCTATTGTAAAAAAAAAACTTGTGCGGAAATTATTTTTTTGCTTTCAAAGATTTGTCAGTTTGACATAATAATAACTGTAAATAGTTTTTATGCAAGAGTTTAAATAATTAAATAATTATGAAAGCACTTTGATGGTTTATATTTTTTCTAATTTTTTTAATTCTTAAGTGAGGTATTATCTGGAATATCTTGTCAAAAGTTATGTAGCAAAAACAAAGTTAACTACGAGATAAACTACGCAATGAGTCAGTTTAGTATCAGTATATGATCAAAAAGCCCATTTAGCACTTGGTGAATATTTTTTGTAACGCGCGGGCGTATTTTCGCGTTTTTTCGTATAAATCGATCCACGGACACATTACCAAATGACCGTCACAAAAACAGCACATGGCGCAGTCGACAAATGAAGAGTTTTCATGTAGTCGTCATAGCGACGGTCAATTTTTGACTAAATGTGTCTATGGATCAATTCACGTTTAAGGGAGATTCCACATGATTGTACTTCCCTACCCCTTACCCTGTAGCCGTACCGCG
>JAZHPH010000944.1:352-11743 GCA_037356405.1 Nasonia oneida | reverse complement strand
GAGAGAGAGAGAGAGAGAGAGAGAGCATGATCTTTGACTCTCGACTGCTCTAAGCGTGAACTTGATATTTTTAGTATCTACTCATGTAGTCATGAGAGTAGTTACATTAAATCAAGAGCTCGCAAGCATGTATAACGTAGCCGAGGAGTCTTTATGCAGTATAGTGCTTCGCATCGCGGGCAATCTTCAAGCAAATAGTGTTGTTAGACGCAGGTGTACAAGAAGCTGGTGTCTACGCGTGAAACGCATGGTAGCGTGCCAATTATGCCGCGAGTTTTCACGTCTTTTACGATGCTGTAGGCCACGGAAAATTGCACAGCTTCATAGACGCATTTTTAAAAAATGCAACTTAGCTGTGCGATGCGCAGCAGAATTTTGTATGCAACAGAATTTTGCGCATTTACCTGTGTTGACGCGGTTAATGACAGCATTCGAGGAGAATAATTGTGAGTACATTTTTATTGATTGCAATTTTATTTTCTGCACTATATCGCGTTGTCATTAATAAAAATCAAACAGCACTTGTACTTGGCAACGAGGTAAACGGTGCCACAGCTGATAGCGTCGTCTGCTACTGCTGCTACAAGTTCTGTTTCATTCACTCGCGCGCGCGCATACACACATTCGTAACGCAGTGTCGTCTGCTCTTGCCGTAGAACGCGTCGACTGCTACGTATGACGCCTAGTGTTTTCAAGTCGTCTGCTTCAGCGCTAGGGATATTAGCTTCCTATATCTGTCATATTACATAGCATGCGATGCGTATTTCTTTATCATTACAGTAATATAACGTATAATTATAAAATCAAAGAATATACATCCGCTATATTCTATGACAGTGAGAATACTTTTTTAAACAACTGTTTTTCTCACTATACTTCTTGCTTTTTTTATTAAAAAAATGTGTAATCAAATATCGGTTAATATTTTGTTTTAATTCATTCGACATCAAAGAGATTTCAATATTTATGTCTTGTATGCATCACTACCTTCGAATACATATAACGTTTATTATAAAAAGTAAGCTCTGTATTTTTAATATAAAATTGTTTTACATTTCAGCGTTAGAAAATTTGTTAGCCGACATAACCTCTGATGAAGATGGTGATAATATTACAGAATACACATCAAGTGAATATGTTGAACCTACGTCATCGGATGAAGGTGAGGAGGAGGAGAAGGAGGAGGAGGATGAGGTCGAGGAGGAAGAAAGAGAGGCAAGTGAGACGGAAGAGGAGGATGCAGCGCAAGCGCTGAATGCTGTAGCCGATGTACAGTTTGTACCGGCTGAAATGGTGGGTGTGAGCGTTGCCGATGCACACGGAGAGGAGTTGCGGGCGGAGGAGAGTGAAGCCGTAAGGAGAGAAGCAGCAGCAGCAGCGGTGGCTGCGGCGCCTGCAGCGGTGCGTCTTCAGGTGAATGAGGCGATGGAGAAAGAGGAGGAGGAGGAAGATGAAGCAGTAGAGAGAGCGCAGAATGAGCACGATGCTAGAGCGGTAGAGGCTGAAGATGTACCTGCCAATAGGGATTCTTAGCGTATGGTTAATGTTGACCACCTTCTTGCCACATGTATAGAGCCAACAGCTGCTACTAATAATATTCTACAGCGCTTGATGGAACGAGCAGCTGATGAAAGCGAGAATATTATTGAGTATGCGGAGCATCCATGTGTTAAAAGACGTCAAGAAATCCTCGACTTTTTGGCCCGACCAGTAGAACCCGAAGAAATGCGGTACACAAGAAGAAGCGCTGGAGGATTGGTCACCGAGCATTTTTTTAACCAGGGAAATCCAAGAGATCGTCAAATTAATGAACGTGAGTATTGTGCTGTATTTAAATATACATTTTTCTTGAAATAAATTCTTATTTTTAAATATTATTTAAGTTATTCGACGTGGTCTCGAAGGATTTGCAAAGTACCCCAGGGCTTTGAAACAAGATATCATGCGTATCATGTATGTTCGAAGAGCACAAGAAATACGTTGGTTTTTCAATGCTTGTAAAGATAAAAATTCCATACTGTTAGACACTGAAAATTTACCTGAAGTGTTTAATCGTCTGGGACAGAGTTTTTCAGGACCACCAGAAGAATAATTTAAAAATAAGAAAGTGTAAAATAGGGTATTCAAATATTTTGTATTCAATAAATTTTTTCAGAACATAATCACTCTGACGATTCATCTTGTTCTTCTTCTACAACCATTTTTCCCTTATCTACATCATCTTCGAACACCAATACTTCTGTAGAATCGCAGGATTACGAGGCCGATGAAAGTGATTTTTCTATTCAAGTTGGTAGAGGACAAAGAAGAAGAATTGAAAATTCAAGCAGCAATAATGATGATTTGTCTGACTACGAACAAGAGGATAATCAGCCCAGTGAGGAGAATGAGGAGGCAGAGGAGGAGATCAGCGAGGAGGATAAGGAGAGAAGCGAAACAGACGATAATATGAATTATCAAGGAGTCGATGAGGAAAGAGAGGATGAGGATATCCAGCCTCCTGGTAATCGTTTTGATATTTTCCAACAAAATTCGCATTATATATCTAAGTATAAAATAGAAGGTAGACGTATTGTGCTGAAAATAAGATCTCCACCGAAGGATGGATCTATACATCCGATAGTTTGGTTGGAGTTAGTTATTCGCGATATTTATTCTTATATAATTTCATTATGTAATGAAAACGACATGATTGGCGTCTCCATTAGAAGTTTAAATTTTGCACGAGGCCCGGGTGGGTTATCTTTACGATTAGTAAATAATTTTTTTTACAATGATTTATGGAATTTAATAAGCGGATTAGCTCAGAGTAATGAGGATTTTCAAATAGATGAAAGCTTTATTCTAACATTAACACTTGTTAATATACCTAATGGTGGCCGAGGTGGAAGTAGAAAGAGAATGAGTGTTGATAGCTTAGCTCAGAGATCGGTTGTATCTATAAGAAATAACGATAATTTATGCTTGCCAAGAGCTTTAATTGTCGGGGAGGCTTTTATGATGTATAAAAAATTCTTTTCAAACGAAACCATTGATACTTGGAATATTGTCAGAGATAGCAGACGTGGTATGCAAAAAGAGCGCGCAAATCTCCTTACTATTAATGCAAACGTCGTAATTCCTGCAAACGGGTGCGGTATACGAGAAATAGAGACGTATCAGCGGTATTATATTGCAAAAAATATCGCTATTGTAATATACGATAGTTTATCTTTTGGAAGTGGAGAACCGCCCTTTTACAATGGAAGACCTCTGTTAAATTCAAATTCTTTTGACGTTATAAATCTTTTGTACGATGCGCGAAGGCGTCATTTCGATACAATATTAAATTTAACCGGTGCTGCACGCAATCGTTTTTTCTGCGAACATTGTAATAAAAGCTATAGATACGTAGATGAGCATAGATGCACAGCCAAATGTGACAGGTGTTTTTGTGCGCCAACGTGTAATTCTAATATAGATATTATAAAGTGTGCAGAATGTAACCGAGAATTTTACGGACAAATATGTTTCGACCGTCGCAAAATAGATGGGTCATACAAAAAAAAAAAAAAATAATAAAAAAATATGCGATGTAGTAAAAGTTTGTAATATGTGTAGCAAACGAATTAATATCTACAAGTCAAAGCACGAGTGTGGAATCAATTGGTGCAACTTATGTCGCGAAAAACATGATGTAAATCAGCTCTGTTATATTCAACCCATTGGACGTAATGTTAACGCACAGATTAATCGTAAATCCCCAAAGAAAAACTTATTTATTTTTTATGACTTTGAGACGCGTCAAGATTCTGCTTACCGTGAACATACAGAGATAAAAATACAAATTCCAAATCTATGTGTTGTACAACAGGTTTGCGATGATTGCATGGATGATGAAAACATAAATATACTATGCCATATGTGTGGTGTAAGAGAGCATATATTTCGCGATGATCCAGTTAAACAATTAATAGGTTTGACAGTACGCGAGAAAACTACCTTCGGTCAAATAATTTGTATTGCTCATAACTCTCGTGGGTTTGATGCGCAATTTATTTTGAGAGAAATCGTTGAAAATACCTCAATAGTACCGAACGTAATATTGAATGGAGAAAATATAATTATGCTTCAATGCGGGCGAACAAAATTTATTGATAGCTTAAACTATTTTCACATGAAATTAAGTGCTTTACCACAAACCTTTTCTCTACCGCCAGCTAGCAAAAAAGGATATTTTCCTCATCTATTCAATACTTTAGATAATCAAAATTATGTTGGGGCTTTACCCGAAGCATCGTTCTATGCGTCTAATGCCATGTCGACGTCTGAGAGGGAAAAGTTTATTGTATGGTATGAGGAGAACCGAAATACTTATGAGTTTGATTTTCAACGTGAAATACTCGATTATTGCCGTATGGATGTAGACATTTGAAGACTTGCATGCATGGTTTTTCGGAAAATTTTCATTAAGTGCGGGAATACTTGTCCGTTTATAGAGGCAACGACCATAGCTTCTGCATGCTCCATTGTGTATAGAAAAAATTTCTTACGCGAAAAAACTATCGGTATCATTCCAGTAGGTGGATATCGACGCGCTGATAATCATTCGCAAAAGTCAATACAGTGGCTGTTACAGTGTGAACGTGAGATTGGTCGGGAAATCATACACGCGGGTAGAGCACGTGAATTTATGCTTCCAGAAGGGTATCCTGTAGATGGCTATTTACCTCCGGAAAATGACAATGCAAATAAAGGTATTGTCTTTGAATATCAAGGCTGTTATACACACGGTTGCCCTATTTTCTTTAATAAACGACGAGATAAAATAATGTCATACGGCAGAACTATGGATGAGTCGTACGAGAATACTTTTCGGAAAATTCAAAAAATAAAAGCCCTGGGTTACGAAGTTCGAGAGATATGGGAATGTACTTTTGATCGGATAAAAGCAGAGAATCGCGAAATCTACGAATATGTAACACAGCATCCTCTTATGAGTCGTATAACGTTGAATCCGCGCGATGCTTTTTTTGTAGGTAGAACGGAGAATATAGTTACTGAGTACACGATCGGAAATAACGAAAAAATTCAATATATAGATATATGCTCTCTTTATCCGTACGTGTGTAAAAGAGGTCGATTTCCCGTGGGACATCCGCGAATTTTAATTGGTGTAGACTGCAACGAATTAACGCAGGGGAGTAACAATAATCTCAACAATATTGAAAGATTAGTTAAATGTAGTATCTTACCACCGCGCGACCTGCACATTCCACTCTTACCAATTAAAATGCACGGACGTCTTCTTTTTGCTCTTTGCCACTCATGCTGCGAAGAAATGCAGCAGTGTGACTGCAATCACGAAGATCCAAAAATGCGTGAATTCACGGGCACCTGGGTTGCTGATGAGTTGCGTAAAGCTGTTGAACTCGGTTACAGTATTACGAAAATTTATATTATTTGGCAATATGAGATGACACAATATAATCAAATTGATGGTAGCGGAGGTCTTTTTGCTGAATACGTAAATACTTTCTTAAAAATCAAGCAAGAGGCTAGCGGATGGCCCTCGTGGTGTACTGGTGAAGCAACTAAATTACAATACATTGAACAGTATAGACTCGATGAGGGTATAACTTTGGATAAAAATAATATCGAAAAAAATTCAGGGTTACGAGCTGTTGCTAAGCTCTGCTTAAATTCGTTTTGGGGTAAGTTTGGACAACGGAGTAATTTGAAACAAACTGAAGTTGTAAAATCACGTGAATCTCTTTTAAAACTTCTTACTTGTTCGGAAAGAGATGTTAATGATATACTAGCAATTAATGATGAGATACTTTACGTGAATTGGCAATACAAGGTTGAGGCTGTCACTCCTGCCCCGCATACGAGTGTCGTGATTGCGGCTTACACCACTGCTCAAGCACGTTTAGAACTATATAATTACTTGAGAAGGTTGGGTGATCGTGTTCTTTATTATGACACAGATTCTTGTATATTTGTTTCGCATGACGATGGATGAGTATAAACCTTTTATTGGCTCTAAACTAGGTGATATGACAGATGAACTTTGTGGTTATGGTGAGAATACGTATATAAGTAATTTTGTTTCGGGAGGACCAAAGTTTTACGCTTACACAGCTGTAACACCCAATAAAGATGATAAAATTGAATGTTGTAAAGTAAAAGGTAGCTCATTAAACTTCTCAAACGGTGTAAAAATTAATTTTGATAGCATTAAGAATTTGATTAACGATGCCTTTGCAAACGAAGATCACGAATCTGAAAAAATGAATGATGAATGTAGTAAAATACGCTTAAAATTCAAAGCTATCAGAAGAACTAAAATGCATGAAGTTGTAACGCGTGAAGAATCGAAAACATGTTGTGTTGTATTGAAAAAACGACGATACCTTACGTCACGTAAGTCTCTAGCTTTTGGATATAAGAATAATTAACTTTTTGGATGTATTTATTGTAAATAAAAATAAACACAAATTTGTATATAATTTCCTTATTTTTCCATTTAAAAGATCCCTAACACATTTTTATATCCTCAGTATAGCTTCTGTCATCGAAGAGAACACTTCTTATTGAAATTTAGCTCATTTTAACGCATAATTCAGCTTACTCGCGGTGTTATTTAGCTTGTTGGACACGAATATCAGCTTAAACAGCGGTAATAACAACTTGTGATTCAGCACACGTAAAATTAGCTTATTTTTACGTGTGCCGCGCCGCGCCGCTGCCGAAGCGTCCGCGTGCCATAAGCTTATTTTAAGGAAAATCTCTCGTGTGTGTGTGTGAGTACTCGGCGAAATGGATATGCGATTCAAACATCCGTTTACGTGTATCGTTAGCGGACTCACGGGATGTGGTAAAACAGTTTTTGTCAAAAGGTTTCTTCGACATCTTCCACTCATGTGCAGTGTAACTTTTGATCGGATATTACTCTATTATGCCGAGTGGCAATCTACGTATGAGACAGACTTTGTTGCAGGAGGCATAAGTAGGGAGAGTAGAAAAAAAATTGTAGAATTTCACGAGGGATTACCTCAGCCTTCAGATTATTCTCAAGACAATGAATAGAAAAAATCATTAATTATCGATGATTTAATGAGAGAATCTTCGAATAACATTATTCTCGATTTATTTACAAAGGGAAGTCATCATAAGAATTTAAGTGTGATTTTTATTACACAAAATCTTTTTCACAAATGAGCTGGTCGACGCAATATCTCATTAAATGCAAATTACCTCGTTATTTTTAAAAATCCACGTGATCGTTCGCAAATACAATATCTAGCGCGTCAAGTCTATCCCGAAGACCCAAAATTTTTACAAGAAGCGTATCTCGATAGTACGTCAACTTCTCATGGCTATCTTTTGTTGGATTTGAAACAGTCGACCGAGGATGAATTTTGTTTCCGTACCTCTGTTTTTCCCGATGATAAATTGAGTTACGCATATGTACCGAAGAAGAATAAGAAATTCCGATAAAAGTAGAGGATTCTATGATTAAAGCTTCAGTTTGATTGAAACAATGGCAGGGAGAGGAGCGTCTGCGAGAACCGATAGTCGTAGACAGCGTAGAAGACAGCATGGAGGTGGTGATGGTGCTGCTGCTGCTACTGAAGAAGAAGAAGAAGAAGAAGAAGAAGATACAAGGTGTGGATGCCTACCAAAGCATTTTACAAAAAAGTATGTTGCAGTATTGAATGCTCTTTGTCATGCAGATAGTCAACAGCGCTTAGCACTGTTACGTGTAGCTGATAAAAAACTCATTAAAAGCATATGCGAGTGCGTGTTAAATGTATTGCGCGGAGTCGTTAAAATAAAAAACTCACATAAGTCAATGTTAAAAAAACATAAAAGTGTCTTGAGAAAATTATTAAATAAATCCAGTATTAATAACAGTGAAAAAGAGTGAAAAAAAAAGAAACGCGTCCTTATTCAAAACGGTGGTGCCTTTTTACCAATGTTACTTGCACCAATTATAGGTGCACTTGTGTTAAAAATATTTGGATTCTCTGGAAATTAAAATATGGAGCACGCTCGTAAAATGGTCATTGTACCAGAGGAAACATACGAGAGAGTAACGAAGCAACAGCATCAACAACAACAACAACATCAATAACAACATGTATTAGAAGAGTCGAGTAATGCTTTAGAGCCAACGATACAGACAAAGGGTGATAATTTAAGTCGTCTCGATGCTGAGATGCACGATATACTTTTTCCAAAAAGTAACACCGATGAACGTGAAAAATGTCAAAAATATTTACAAATTTTAAGAAGATATCTTCATTTTAAAAATTTGGAACGCCAGGAACCTTTATCAGATGCAAATATACTTGATGTAGAGCATGAAAATGAAGATATATCGAGTCCATTGTCCGATGCAGCGATACTTGCAAGCATTTCCAAGGGTTATCTGAGAAAAGCACGTTTATTGCTTCAACATTGGAAATCAGCATCGCATCGTATTAAATGGGATAATTCAGGTACAGTTAGCATTGATGATAAAGCTATACCACACTCAAATATTATAGATTTACTAGAAGACGTGGTACGGAGTAGACCTGTTGAAGAACCTGTAGGAAGATTTCAATTAGCTAATTTTATAGCAACAACTGACACTCCAACTAAATTAATAAGTAATGCAGAGGTGATAAAAATTAGTGAAAGTTTGAAACGTTCATTAAACAAAATTCCTTCAAACAAGAGAAATAATTCCGAGAGCGTTCAGACTTTGGAACAAGGTACTTAACTCGCGGCCGCACAACGCTATAGTGCACGTTTGAATAAGAAAAAATCCATACCGCAAAAAGCAGACAACAAGTGGCTGGCTTATAAAATTTAACATGTCTTATGAAAATCAATACTTTGACACTAGACACGAGACTGGATACGCTGGTGCACGTAATCTGTTACGAATCAATGGTAAAAATAAGAAGAAGAAAAGCGAGGTTAATGAGTGAGTTAAGTAATCAAGATGCATACACACTACACAAACCTATTAATAATTTTGCATATTTACTTGTAGTCATAGATGTTCTCAGTAAATATGCTTGGGTCGAGCCTTTACGTAACAAAAGTACAAAAAGTGTTGTAGCTGCTTTCGACAAAATCTTAAAAAGAGCCGATGGGCAATGCCCAATTCTTATACAAACTGATCGAGGCAAAGAGTTTGTCGGATCAGATTTTCAAAATTATATACAACAACAAACAATATACCTGAATCTCACTTACGTATTGAACAGGCAAAGAAAAAAAGTGGTTATTACAATTTACATAAAAAGTCTACGCAGAATACTATGCCGATCAAATCGGTGGTGGTGATGGTGGAGGAGGAGTACGTCAGGTTCAACTTATCAGCGAGGTCATGGTGGAATCGGCAGCTTTTTGAGTGGATTATTTCGAAGAGTTTTACCTTACATTACGACTGGTGCTAAAGCCGTTGGAAAAGAAGCTATCAGAGCAGGAATACATGTACTAGATGATGTGGGAAATCACGGAAGCAATTTTAAACAAGCTGTAAATATGCGCATGCGTGAGTCCGGTAAAAATCTTAAGCATAAAGCCGCTGATAAAATTGCCGCTAAAATGAAAGGATCAGGATATAAGATACGCGCTAAAAAGTGGAAGCGTCAATCGTCCAAGAACAGTTCAGCTGTACGCATCAGCAGTAAAAGTGGCCGTGTAAAGAAGAAGAAGAAGAAGAGCCGTGTCAGTGTTCGCAAATCTACGAAAAAGAAAGCGGGTAAGAATAAGCCACGGAAGAAGAGAAAACAACACAGTGTGAGCGATATTTTTGGATCTACATAGATATTATTTAATATGGCTTTTCTACACTCAAACTCATGCGAATGCATGAAATCAGAATTAGATTTTTTTACATTACCACCTACACAGACTTCGGTGGAAAGCTCTCAATTTATACATTATAAACCAGTTTCTTCGCTAACAGACGATGGACCGTTGGAATTCGTCGTTCCAGCTGGTAGTGATTATCTCGATCTTGCACACACAATGCTAAGCATTCCTATGCAGATAGAGCCAAATGTTGAAATAACAGAAACAGCTAAAGCTACAGAGTATCCGAAGGTAGCAGCAATAAATAACACGTTACATTCGCTATTTAACCAAATAGACGTTTTCTTTAATCAAAAATTGGTTTCACCACCAAACAATGCTTATCCTTACCGAGCTTACATCGAAACACTGTTAAATTATTCAAAGAATAGTATGGAATTATCTCACGAGTGGACTCTGGTATGCGGATACCCCTGGAAAATGGGCAGCGCCTCCCAATACCAAGCGTACTGATGTAAATGCAAATATTGGTCAGTGTAACCGTCAGTATTTTACCCAGAATGGTAAAACTGTCGATTTACTCGGTCATTTGCATTGCGATGTTTTTAATCAAAATAAATTTCTGTTAAATGGTGTTGAACTGCGATCACGATTGGTTAGGAGTAAGGATGCTTTTTGTTTGATGGATTTTACAGATGATGATAAATTTACTATACGCATTAAGGAAGCTTCACTGATTGTGCGTCGAGTTAAAATAAGTCCAGGTGTTATACTAGCTCATGTGGAGGTGAAGGCATTTACAATGCATAGAGGTATTCTTGGCGATACACTGGACAACGTTATTCTCGGTCAAATACCCAAAAGAATAATCATTGGATTTGTGGATAACAAGGCATTCAATGGAAATAGAAAGTTTAATCCATTTAATTTCCAACATTTTAATATAAACTATATTTCTCTTTATGTGGGTGGTGTCCAGATTCCCAGCAAACCATTGCAGCCTCGATTTACGGGTGAAAGTCAATTATTTATCTACTCGTTTCATACACTATATTCTGGGACTGGAATTCATTTTCTAAACGAAGCATTAATTATCTCACGATCGGACTACGATGAAGGGTATATATTATTTGCTTTTGATCTAACGCCTGATTTATCAGCAAATTCAGTTTCTCATTGGAATATAATCAAGCACGGCAGTGTTCGTGTAGAGGTAAAATTTGAAAGAGCACTTGAATCTACAATCAATTGTATAATTTACGCCGAATACGACAATGTCTTGGAAATAGATTCAAGTAGGCAAATAATAACGGATTTTAATGCATAATACCGTTAAAGCGATGGAAAAGTAAGAGGAGAAGGTGGAGAAGGAGAAGAGGGATGAGGAAAGAAGCAACAGCAGCGCCTCTATGCTATAGATGAGCAAAAAAAGCTAAACGTCATACTCTCAGTGACGTTTGTGAAGTGAGCGAGTTTGGATCGACTGTGTGCATTTTTTATAGTATCATGGATTACGTTATCAATATTCAGGGTTTGAGAGACCGTAATAACAAGTTTACACCTAAATAAGTTGGTGTACTTGGTTTAGAGCAC
>JAZHPH010000943.1:0-16697 GCA_037356405.1 Nasonia oneida | reverse complement strand
AGAGAGAGAGAGAGAGAGAGAGTCGCGCTCGGGTCTGCTTGGGTAAAAGGGGGAGGGCTGGCATCGTATGCGTGATATAGCTTTTGTTTAAAAATTATTTATAATTATTTATGAATAAACAAAAGGCACCCATCGATGACAAACTGTTTATGACAGTAGCGCTCGTAAATCATGTTTATTAACCTTATCAGCTACTGTTGATATAAACCTGGGCTTCTGTTTACATAAACAACTGGCGCCAGCCTCGGGACTGGTGACGTCACCTAGGCCACGCCCAGTCTCTCCATACCAGCCCATATACTACTAGTATGTAAGTTGTTTGTGAATAAAGTTTGGACAGCGCGATAATTTAAAACAGACGGTGATCGTCAAGGAGCGCGAAGACCTCCTTAAACTTCTAACGGCCGAGGATAAAGAGGTCTTGAGTCTCCTGCTGGTCAACGAGGAGGTGATGTACGCGAGCTGGCAGTACATCGACGATGCTGTGGAGTCTACTCCATATACGAACGTAGTTATAGCAGCCTACACGACAACTCTGGCCCGCTTGAAACTATTTTCGTATTTGGAGAAGCTCGGCAAGCGAACGCTGTACTGCGACACTGATTCGTGTATATTTGTATGTAACGAAAACGCACAAGAATACAGACCCCCGTTGGGCTCGTTGCTCGGCGATATGACCAACGAGCTCGACGAAGGGACTTATATTACGAGCTTCCTCTCGGGTGGTCCGAAATTTTACGGCTACAGAACCGTGAATTCGAGAACTGGCGAGGTATCCGAAAAATGTAAAGTCAAGGGTATCTCGCTAAATTTCTCGAATTCTTTGAGAATAAATTATCCTAGCATTAAAAGTATGATTGAAAATTATTTTAAGCCTGATGAAGAGAATGAATGCATTAATCTTAAGTTTAATTCTATTAAAAGATTGCCAGATCACACTGTCGTCACGCGAGAAGAAGTCAAATCGTGTAGCATAGTTCTAAAAAAGCGTAGGTATGTTACTCCCGGGCTATCGCTACCGTACGGTTACAAATGTTAAGTATAGTATGTAAGTTGTTTGTGAATAAATAAAAGTAAATTTAAGAATCTCGTTTTTGTATTAGTTTTTAAGTAATATAAATTGTTCTGCGTTATGTTTAATATATTTATAATAAAAAAAATTTTTTTAACTTTTTCTTGTGTTTATAACATCCTTCTCTCTCTCCTTTACCCACTCATCATCGCACGCTTATAGGCGAGCCGTACATGCACGCGTATAGACGGCTCGTCCGCGGATGATACTCGTGACCGCTAATATACGCTTATAAGGGGCCGCGTGAATATACGCGTATACGAGGCTCGTGCACGCGTATAGACGTCTCGTCCGCGGATGATACTCGTGGCCGCTAATATACGCTTATAAGCGGCCCGCGTGAGTATACGCGTATACGAGGCCCGCGAGAGTACACGCGTATACGCGGCCCGCGCTCGCCGCCGCCGCCGCTTCCGCCCCCCGCGGTAGAGGAGGAATAATATTAATAAAAAGCGCTTTTCGGGAAGAGAGCGCTTTAGTCGAAAAGATGGATACGCGTTGGAAGCATCCTTTTACGGCGTGCATAGCAGGACCGACAGGAGCTGGAAAAAATTGGTTTCTGAAAAAATTTCTCGAGCATCTGCCGGAGATGTGCGATGCTCGCTTCGACAGGGTTCTGCTCTACTATACCGAGTGGCAAGAGACGTACCGCAGTGAATTCAAAGTTGGCGGGAGTGCTGCTGTCCCTATCGAGTTTCGAGAGGGACTTCCACAGCGAAGCGATTACTCCGTGGATACTGGAAAGAAAAAATTACTGATTCTCGACGACTTGATGCGAGAATCATCGAACGATATAGTTCTGGATTTGTTCTCGCGTTCGTCTCATCATTTGAATTTGTCGGTCTTTCTGGTGACGCAGAATATTTTTCACCAGGGAAAGTCTCAGCGCGACATAAGTTTAAATTCAAATTATCTCGTTATATTTAAAAATCCTCGCGACAGCGCTCAGATTCGGCATCTCGCGCGACAAATTTATCCGGAAGATCCGAGGTTTCTGCAGGAGGCTTACATAGACGCTACGCGCGGACCTCACTCGTATCTTTTTCTCGATCTAACTCAAGCGGCCGTGGACGAGTATAGGGTTCGCACGTGTATATTCCCAAGCGACGATATTCAGTACGTCTACGTGCCGAAATTCGGTAGAAAGTGAAAATACAAAATAGGTGTGCAGAGCTCTCGGCATAGACAGTAGGCGAGAAGCTATGGCGCCAACAACATCGAAGAAGAAACAGGCTGGCTGTTGTATACCCGTCGTGGCTACGCTCGACAGCAAGCATTTCAACAGAAAACGAGTAGCTGTACTGAACGCTCTTTGTCACACGGGCGGCCAACAACTTACTGCTCTTTTACGCAGAGCCGACAAGAGACTCGTGCGTTGCATATGCGAGTGCGCTTTGAATATCTTGCAAGGTGTGATCAAAATCAAAGACTCGCATAAACGACGACTCAAAAAGCACAAAAACGTGCTGAGAAAATTGACTATTTGCAATAATAAGAAATCTGTCAGCGATTGGCAAAAGAAGAAACGAGTTCTCGTACAGCACGGTGGTGCTTTTTTGCCGCCTCTACTCGCACCTATTATCGGGGCTCTTATCTCGAAGTTATTCAATTCAAACTCAGCAGCAGCAGCAGCGGAAGACTAAGATGGATCGTGCGAGAAAAATGATTATCGTGCCCGAAGATATGTTTTCGCGCATGCAAAACGTTCAGCCAGCAGCAGTAGCACCACCACCGCCAGTAGTAAACGAGTCGTGTGAGAACTCTGTTCAAACGTGCGGCGACAATCTCTCGAGACTCGATTCCGAGATGCACACGATTCTACATTCGAATAAATTTACAGATGAGCGTGAAAAATGTCAAAATTATTTACAAGTACTGCGGCGATATCTGTTTTTCAAAGATTCCGAACATCACGGTGAACACGATTACGAGCGCGACGTCGACGAAATAGAGGCGACATCGGCACCAATGACTGAAAAAATTATACTCGTGCCCAAGAGTTACGCTCAAAAAACGCGGCTTCTGCTGAAACACTGGAAAACCGTTGCCGGCGATCGTCTCAAGTGGGATAGCACTGGCAGAGTCAGTATAGACAGCCGGCCCATACAAGATTCCAAGATTATAGAACTGATTAGCGACGTTGTCGCACGCAGGAAAACAACACTGGATCAGTCGGAAGTGCCCATCGGTCGTTTACCTTTCGCCAAATTCATCAAGACAGTTGACACGCCGATAAAGCTGATTGGAAATCCGGAAATAGTGAAAATTGGTAAAAATTTGACAGAGCCGAATAATACAGCGAAACGACGACTGCCTAGTAAAGGGAGCATCGACAAGTTGATGGAAATACACAACGCTAGTAGCAGCAGCAGCGAATCACCGGCATTGCCTGCTTTGACGAGAAATCGAGCAAAGAACAAGTGGCTATGTCTTGCAAACTTTTACGCATGGCGTCGTCGTCGTCGTACGAGCAGCAATACTACGATGTCTCGCACGAGGCTGGTTACGCGGGTGCGCGCAATCTCGTGCGTGTAAATCGAAAAGGCAAATTATTTAGCGCGGCTGACACGCGGGAGAAAGAACGTATATACGAGTGGCTTAGTAATCAAGACGCCTATACTCTTCACAGACCCGTTAAGCGTAAATTTCCGCGATTAAGTTACAACGTGAGCAACATTGACGACGTATGGGAGTGCGATTTGCTTCAATTAACCACGATCAAAGAGCACAACGACGGATACTGTTATCTACTCGTAGTGGTGGATGTATTGAGTAAACACGCGTGGCTGGAGCCTCTACGCGATAAAACTACAGCCAACGTCACCGCAGCCTTCGAACGAATACTCGAGCGCAGCAACGGTCGCGTCCCGATACTCTTACAATCCGACAAGGGTAAGGAGTTTGTAAGCTCGACGTTTCAGGAATTTTGAAAAAACGCGACATCAAATTCCGTTCAGCTCGAAACCCCGATATCAAAGCGGCTGTAGTGGAAAGACTAAACCGTACTATACGCGAACGAATGTGGCGATACTTTTCTCACAATAACACGCAATGTTACATCGACGTGGTGCAGAAAATCATCGAGGCTTACAATCATACGCAACACAGCGGTACAAAGATGCGCCCCTGCGAAAGCGCGCGAAAATTTAGCGAAAAGAGCTTGTCTGCAATCGACTTACAAGAATCGCGAAAAGATGGCGTCAGGTGTAATGAATAAATACAAGCCCGGATCTTACGTACGCATTAGTCGCACGAAAAATACTTTCGAGGAGGGATACGAAAAAAACTTTAGCGAGGAAGTTTTCAAGTTTAAGCGCATATCCAACAGACAGCAGTTACCAACGTTTATCCTGGAAGATTTGAACGGCGAGGAGATTGACGGCTTTTTCTATCTCGAGGAGCTCGCTCACGTTGGCACGAAACGCATGTCGGACGCTGCTGAGCAATTCAAAATAGAACGCGTAATTCGTACAAAGGGTCGTGGCTCGAAGAAGCAGCTACTCGTCAAGTGGGCTGGCTATCCGGACAAATTCAACTCGTGGATCAAAGCCTCTGAAGTACAAATAATTTAAAAATGGACCAGAACGATTTTTACCTAGTTCTGCCTAGCAACAGCAGTATGACGTACTACAGTGAAAACGCCACCAGCTGCTTTACAACGCAGCTCTCGCGCGAGCTCAGACTCAGCGGGAATTGGTCCGTTGCGCTCGTCGAAATTCACGTGCCGAGCACTGTCATGCACATTCAAGAATCGGATGCCTTTTACACGTTTAAACAGTCGGAAAAGGCAAAGCAGGAAACGCATTTTTTTCCGCACGGTATTTACGACAAGATCGAGCAACTAGCCAACGAAATAAATAAATCAGCTGCCTTTCACGATCATCTGCGTCTCGAAGTTGCACCCTTTCATAAGGGCTACTACATGCTACAGCGCAAGTGTGCCTGCGATGATCAGCATCAGACAACGTTTAACGAAAAAATTTTCCGCATTTTCGGTTTCGAAGATTCCGAGACTAGGCGAAAAAATGGCACCTTTGTCACATCGTCAATCTGTAGTGTAGTCGCACTAGGAAACAGACCAGCATCGCTTTCCCGAGCTATTCCCAATCAGCTCTACTTGTACATGGATGTATGCGAGCCACACACTGTAGGCGACACTCAAGCTGCTCTACTGCGTATAGTTTCCGTGGATAGTGCAAAGTACAAATTTGGCAGTAATATCGTGAGACATTTTGCACCTGCTCATTATATTCCGCTTTTACATCACAGTTTTCGCTCGATTGTCATAGATATAAGGGATCAGCACGGAGTGCGAATACCATTCGAATATGGAACGCTGACGGTTACGCTTCACTTTAAACGTAATCGCTAGAGAGAGAGAGAGAGAGAGAGAGAGAGAGAGAGAGAGAGAGAGCAATGCTATGTCACGATGAGTCACTACATACGCTACTACGACGAGCAAATAGGCGGTGGAGGAGTGAGACACGTCTATTCCGGTTCAACGTATCAGCGCGGACGAGGTGTAGGTGCGTGGCTCGGAGGTTTATTTCGCAAAATTCTTCCGTACATCGCTTCCGGTGCCAGAGCTGTGGGCAAAGAGGCTGTGCGCACAGGCATCAACGTGTTGGACGACTTTGCAAACAACAGCTCGAATTTCAAGGAGGCGTTCAAATATCGTACTAAAGAGTCTGGACAAAAATTGAAGAGAAAAGCCGGTGAAAAGATAGCAGAAATGATGAAAGGCTCTGGTTATTAAGCACGCACAATGCATCGAAGGCGTCAGTTGTGAAAGATGCGTACATCGAATACAATCGGCTCTAGCAAAAAACGCAAACAACATACGGCAGGACGGAAGAAGAGAGTCACGAGAAAAACGAAGAAGAGGCCTAAAAAGAGAAGTACACAGCAGCAGCAGAGTTTGAGAAGTGTTACGGATATTTTTGGTCCTAGGCGTATTTAGTTTGGGGTAAAAATGTCATTTTTACATTCTCACTCGACGGAATGCATATCCAGCGAGCTGGATCTTTTCACGCTTCCAGCCACCCAAACGTCAATTGAAAGCAGCAGCTTTCTGCATTATAAGCCTGTGTCGTCTCTTAGCGACGATGTCGACGCACCATTGGAATTTGTCGTGCCGGCAGGTAGCGAGCATTACTTTGATCTGGCTCACACTATGCTTCATGTTCAAGCTAAAATCGTTCCCGCTGACGAGGCTACCGCAACGACCGAAGACCTTAAAGTCGGACCGATCAACAATTTCATGCATTCAATGTTCAATCAGATTGACGTTTTTTTCAATCAGAAAATTGTTTCGCCGCCTAATAACGCTTATCCTTACAGAGCGTACATCGAGACGCTTCTCAACTACGCTCCGGCTGCTAAGGAGTCACATCTTACAGCGAGTCTGTGATACGACGACACGAGCGGTGGTTTCGATTCGCCAGCTAATGCGGTAAGCACTGACACGGCACCTATTACCGTGAACAAAGGGCTGGAAAATCGCAAATATTTTACACAGAATCGACGATACTTTGACATGATTGGACATCTACATCACGACCTCTTTAATCAGGATAAAATGCTGATTAATGGCGTAGAAATGCGCGTACGTCTAGTGAGGAGTAAGGATGCTTTTTGTCTGATGGACGCGACCGCCGATGGAAAATTCAAACTCAGCATCAAAGAAGCTACACTCATAGTTCGCAGAGTAAAAATCAGACCTGGAGTTTTACTGGCACATGCGCAAGCGTTATCGAAAACCACGGCTAAATATCCCATAACGAGAGTCGAAGTTAAGTAGTTTACTCTTCACTCGGGAATATTGGGCGATTCGATCGACAACGTTATACACGGTCAGCTGCCGAAGAGAATAATCTTGGGCTTTGTGGAAAACAAAGCATTCAACGGAAACCGCGCGTTAAATCCTTTTAATTTTCAACATTTCTCTATAAATTATATTTCTCTCTACGTCGATGGCGTACAAATTCCAAGCAAACCTTTGCAACCACGTTTCACGGGTATCGACAAACTCTACATTGACGCTTTTCAAACACTTTACACGGGCACAGACGTGCATTTTCTCAACGAAGGTTTGGCATCAATCGCTACAACTATTACAAAGGCAATTTTTTAACGGCCTTCGATCTCACTCCTGATTTATCGGCACACTGTGCCACACATTGGAATCTCGTGCGCTCGGGTAGCATACGCATAGAAGTGAGATTTGAGACGGCTCTTCTCACTGCTATCAACTGTATCGTTTACGCAGAGTACGACAACGTTCTGGAAATCGACTCTAACCGCCAAATCGTAACGGATTTTAGCGCTTGATGCGCACGCACACTCGATCACAGCGCCTCAAAAAAAAAATTTTGATTCGCGCTTCATAAGGCGAGCGCGCTGACAGTATGCAGTTAGTCTCCCTCTCGAAACAGCCAGCACCTAACGTACTCGAGCAGCAACAGCATCATCATGACGGACTACGTGATCGATATTCAAGGCCTTCGGGATATAAATAAAAAATTTATTCCCAAAGAAGTCGGAGTTTTATCGCTCCAGAGTCGTATAGTTGGTCATTGGATCATTCGCGCACCGTGCAGTTTTACTGAATTACCCGTGGATATGCAACAGACAAATAATTACTGTACTCTCGATGTACACGGTTTCGAGTGGCACGATGGAGATATCTCCTTCAAGAATCTGCGTCGTAATCTGTGCAACTTGGTGAAAGACGCGCGCCGTATATACGTGCGTGGCCAGGCAAAAGCCAAGTTTTTGGAAAAAGTAGTGGCTCGAAGAATCATAAATTTAGAAGATTTTAGCGCGCTTTCGTTTGACGAACTATCTGTGCAATTCCCTAACGTCTTGCTGTGCACCAGCCATGGTATCCAGAAATTCGAGAACAAGAAAAATTTTTACGCACTGCGTCGAGCCTATCAAATCAGAAGGTGGATACACTCAATCGTTGCCAGTCCTCATCGAAGCGACCCGTACGACATAAATAGCCAAGTAATGTACCAAGCTATATTAGATTACGATCGGCTGCAGATGGATAGATATCAGTATCTCGAAAGATTTCGTGCTAGCGACGTTGTGGACGGAATTAAAAAAGAAGCTGACGAGAAAAAAGACGGTGCGGTAGAAGAAGAGTACGTAGATGCACCATCAACATGAATACGCGTCAAATAATCTCAGCTATTAGAGGATTAAAAGCCGATTCAGTAGGAGTTTACGCTGCTAATCACGTTCCGAAATTGCTATCCACACAGACAGCTATTGTAACGAATCTCGACACGTCCGATCAGCCAGGATCACACTGGGTTGCCATCTTTATAGATAAAAATGGATATGGAATTTACTTTGACAGCTACGGAGTTGCACCCGTATCAAAGCATCATCTTGATCGACTCGGAAAAAACTGCACGCGATTCGATTGGAATAAAAAACAAGTGTAGAGCGTCGACTCTAAAGTATGTGGCGAGCACTGCATTATGTTTCTGTATCATATGTGTAGTGGCATTTCTCTGCGAAAATATCTACGTTTTTTTTTCATCAGACTTTGTCAAGAATGACGCATTAGCCGTTAAGTTTTATCGAAGGCTCATGAAAAGAATGCAAAATAAAACAATGCGTCATCGCCAGCATTCCCACGCACGAGTTCTACAGGACGGGGTTACTGTAATCAGATCTGCACAGCTAAGACCGGATGTTTATTATCTGAGCAGTTTATACAAACGTACTAGCTGTGACGGTTGGATTAAACAAAACAACTTCTATCGATATCAAACGCGTCTCGTTTCACTATGGAATGTAAATACTGTAACGGCCGTTTCTAGAAAGATCTGCGACTCGTTGACGCTCGCTCTTTGTCGTCCCATGCTTTATAAAGGTGTCGTGGCGCAGTCGCCAGCCATCAGTCGTAAGAACACTCTCGTCAAGTAGACCTCGTGCGAACAAAATCTTTGCAATGGATTCAGCAGCAGCAGCACCAAGTGCCGAGTCTTGGAAAAATAAGTCGATCACCTGCAACTTGTTGTACTCGACGACGTACGCGCTCAACAAATCAAACTGCAAGCGTGCAACCATAGGCCTGGAGTATTACGGCGGTTACTACAGAGCAGTGTTAAAAATTTTTGCCAATGGATCACCAGCCAAGTATGTGACACTCGACTCGGCTGAGAAGTGATCAAAGATCAGATGGATGCTGTGGATGCATATCTGAATCACTCCTTCACGTTCTACCAGGATTTTAGAAATCCTAGCAAGATCCTCCTTCCAAATCACGATGTCACATTCACAAACAGCTTCGGAGCAAGGGCGGCATCGACGAGAGGCCAACAGCAACATCAGCGCCTACAGCAGAAATGACAACCCACAACGGTCAGCAGTTGATCAGCAGTGTCGGCGGCCATGACGAGGAAACACAACAGCATCCACCTGCACAGCCGGCGTGCAAGAAGCAGAAAAAGTACGAGAGTCCGCCTAGTGTAATTATGCATCAACAAACGTTAGCTGGCTTAAAACAGGTAAAAGAGTGCATCAATTTGCGTTTTAAACAGCTCGAGGAGCTTTCGGGATTAGTTAATCGCGGCGTGGACTCAATTTTAGATTATATAAAAGACGCTTGGAAAAGAGAAGAGGCTGAAGTATGTCGTGAAATTCTGAAAAATGTAAACTCGCTCAAACAATATTACGCCCTTCATAAATATAAAATCGACGAAATTGTTAAGACAAACTTGAAATTCGCCACTGTAAGCGTCGACGTTTTAGATGTAGTTTTAACAGAAATCTATGCGTTTGGCTTAGCCAGAATCGCAAAAGATGTGTACGACGTTATGTTTCCGATATAACTCTTTTTATTCATCTCCTATCGTTAGTTTCTAAGCTGTAAATATGCTTTATTGTTCTACGCACACACGCATACACACACACACGCGCATACATACGCGCGCATAAATATATCATGTATTCAATTTTTACTGTTTTATTAAATAAATATAAGAGTGTATCAAACAAAAATTTCTCTATTTTAATGTGTACAAATCCCATCAATAAACCCCAAAGCCGAAATTTAGAGTAGGCTTTGCGGCACCGTGTAGTAGGAAATCATACAGGTTACATATTATTACCTCGCAGAAAGGATCAGAGCCGGCACAAGGGCCAAACAGCAGGTATACGACAGGTAGACGGCGGACGCGCACGAGTATAGCGTAGAGAGGGGAGAGAGAGAGAGAGAAGCGGGTCCGGTACAGCAGCGGCGGGAGCCACAGCGCCAGAGCTCAGGGGCTACTATAGTGTAAAAGGAGAGGGGGCTACGGACTGGTATAGCCAAAGTCGCGCACGTGCGTTCGAGCTCGGGGCCGGTATGGAGTAGACAGCGAAAGAGAGAGAGAGAGAGAGTCGCGCTCGGGTCTGCTTGGGTAATAGGGGGAGGGCTGGCATCGTATGCGTGATATAGCTTTTGTTTAAAAATTATTTATAATTATTTATAAATAAACAAAAGTCACCCATCGATGACAAACTGTTTATGACAGTAGCGGTCGTAAATCATGTTTATTAACCTTATCAGCTACTGTTGATATAAACATAGGCTTCTGTTTACATAAACAACTGGCGCCAGCCACGGGACTGGTGACGTCACCTAGGCCACGCCCAGTCTCTCCATACCAGCCCATATACTACTCGTGTATCCTCCGTGATTTTAGGAAATAACTCTGCCAAGTATTTCGGTTTGTGGCGTGTAAAAATCTTGTAAAGTTTCACCCCTAAAAAATACTCACGCCTACGTGTTAAGGAAAGCCATTTCAATCTCGTAAAGTAGGGTGCTAATGGAGAGTCCTTTTTTATTCGAAAAATAAAGCGTATTTTATTAAACAACGTAATAATTAAACAACCTTTGAAGTTTTACTCCAAGATAATCCGGTAAGTCATAGTAGACAAGACACGCATAATTAAAAATTGGTACTAGTAGAGTGCTCATTAGCTGGGCTTTAAGAGCATATGATAAATTATAACACTTGAATCGAAGGCGATACAAAACAAAGTGGGCATTCGCACATACCTGACTGATATGCGCATTCCATGTGAGAGTAGTTGAGAAGGTAACGCCTAAGTTTTTGACCGTGTCAGATAATGGTATGAGACTACCGTCAACCACAATAGGTGGAATCAGATCCTTGTTCAATCGCATGTGATGTCGTACTGAACTTATCAAGATTGCTTTTGTCTTAGAAATGTTAAGCATCAGTCCCTTGTCTCTCGACCAAGAGACAACAGCGTTCGCATCTTCGTTCAGCTTACAAACTGTCGACTCAAAGTAAGAAGGGTGGCACTGAATGTAAATCTGTAGATCGTCCGCAAAGAGCATACACGATGCATTACAGTGGCGTAAAACTGAGGTGATAAGATTTATAAAAATAAGAAATATTATAGGCCCAGGAGAGAACCCCTGAGGAACACCAGAGGTATTCATTTTAAAGGACGAAGTTGTGTCATCTAAATCAATTACTGCTTGGGAACGACCCGTTATATAAGAATGAAACCACGTGATAGCATTAGCTGAGAAATTTATATCACGCATTGTTTGCAATAGTAGTACATGGTTTATGGAATCAAAGGCACGTCTAAAATCGAAAAGCAACAGTAAGGTCATCAACCCTTGATCAGCTCCTCGTCGAATGTCTTTAATAATCCTCAGCAAAGCTGTTTCAGTACTATGGTCTGCTCTAAAGCCTGATTGGCGAGGGGAGATAATAGACTCATTTTCAAGATATGCAATAGTTTGTTGTGTTATTAGTGAGTCGAAGACTTTTGCAAAATGGGCCAGATTCGCTACCGGTCTTGTTTCGATAGTCGAGTTCGGACTTACAACTTTACTCAAGGGCACAATTTGTGACTTCTTCCATAGCACTGGATAGGTACCTGATGTGATTGATCGATTAAATAGATCGGTAAGAAATGAAGTTATATCAGCTAAAACTGTTTCAAAATAAGTCAGGGAAAGACCATCACAGCTGCGGCTTTTTGACTTAGAAAGGCATTTTAGCATTGCCTGATAAACTTCATAAGGTTGAAGTAAGGAGAGTTCAAACTTACCCACCTTCAAGTCGACGGAATCAGTAATAACCCTGAGTGTGTCAACAGAACATGGAGGATCTATAGTGGTGACCGAAGAGTAATAATCAATTAACTCATCTTTAGAGAAGAAGTGAAGTGGAGATTTGAGAACATTACCAACCAGGCCAAATTTACGGAATATGCTCCAAGTTTTAGATACGTCTGAGCAGTTTTGAATGATGTAGATATCCCTAGCCTCTTTAATTTCACTCTTCACTTTACTGTCTAGTTTTCTGTAGAGTTGATACACACGGGGGTCTCCCGAACGTACTGCCCGCTTAAATTCACGATCACGTTCCTTACATTTATCTTTTATATTCTTGGTGATCCACGATGATGGCTGTTTACGCATTGTACGAGTGGTAAACGGTGCGTACAAATCAAGTAGCTTACTGATGTAGATTGAAAGAGATCCAAAGTCTCATTCACATCAACATGAGCAGCCTCAGGAATTGTAAGGCTGGCCAAGAGTTCGCTTGCGAATTGCATTGGAGAAAATTTCCTTCCAAATCACGCTTTTTAGGAGTGTCAAACGCATACTCAATAAAAAGAGAGTCATGACCATTAATAAACGGGGCAGGAGATTTTTCAAATGTGATCACCCTATCAATTAAATCCACAATAAAAGTGTCGAGCCAAGAGTGTGAGTTCTCGCAATGATGCGTTGCGCCAAAGGGAACAATGTGCATGGACTGCTCAAAAACCAGCTGTTTTAGATTAGAGCTATAATAATCGTCAACAAGCAGATTAGTGTTCAAGTCACCTGCTAATACAATACTACTATACGAGTGAGAGAATCCTTGCACAGTAGAAAAGAAATCATTCAAGGTTCTCCCTTTTGGCCGTCTATAGATTATACCTAATAATAATTTATTTACAGAATTAATACTAACTGATAGATACACAGTATCATTAATATGGCTTATCTGCGGGGCATCGACAACCGTGAAACGTAGATCATCTCTAATATAACACGCGACGCCACCTTCTTGAATATAGGCTCGTAGACTCGAACCAGTTGTATCTCTCTTCAACCCTCTATCGTTACGAATAAGGTTGTAACCCTTGATGTCAAAGGCAGAGGAGTCATGAGTAGGTGTTAGCCATGACTCGGAAATACAAAGGATATCAATTTGTTTGAGGAATAAAAAAGCTTCAATGTCAACTAAATGTGCTTTAATGGAATTTGCGTTGATGTGTGCGATACGTAGAGTTTGACAAAATTGCTCTGCTGGGCTACTAATACAATTTGAAGGTGCAACACCAACACGGTTCGAGTCTACGGTAAAACGTCATTGTATACTCTCAATGTCGTTCCTGGTTACAATGTTTAAAATCGTTGAATTATCATCTTTGCGCACCAAGACATTATCATCATGAACCCACACGTGTTTGTAGCCTCTCTCACGAGTACGGGTCTTCGCAGCCATTCGTAAACCATGAGCAAACGGTGATAACATCTCATACATGTTGATATTATCGCTACTACCGTTTTGAACAGTATCGCACATTTTTAAGATTCCATACGAACGCTTCGCTTTTAGGACCTTGTTACGTACGCAGAGTGATTTAAACTCGATGACGAACGATTTGTGACCAGTATGTTGGGACGGCCCTGTTCCCTGCTTATGTAGTAATTCCCTAATATCGAAAATATCGTTAAGATGCGCTGATGTTGGACCTAGTTTAGCAAACAAGTATTCGGTGATCTTGGAAGGTGGTAATTGACATGATGCAGGTATACCTACTACCTTAAGTTCAGGCTTCGCTGGGCCTCGAGAGAAACGTTCCTTCAAGCTAGCTACCTCGGATCGCAGAGAATCGTTCTCAAATTCTAGTAATTCGATGCGTTTACCCTGATCATCAACCTTAACAGCCAGGGCATCAACCTTGGTAAGGAGGGTGTCAGTAGTCGAATGGCCGTGCCGACGAGATTAAAGACTGCTGCTAGTTTATCATCAAGCGACAACGTAGTCCAATCATGTAGCAATGTAGCCATGGCGGAAGATGTAGAGTTTTGTGGATCAGAAGGGGATGCTAGACTCATTGCAACATGAGGCTGCCCAACGCCGTCTCTCGCTGATAAGACCGAGCTTGTGCTAATCGAGCTGATATTCAGAACGGATTCAGAATGTAAATCGCGACCTAGATCAAATGAATTATCGCGCTCCTTGAGCTAGGTGGATTCAGGCGATTTACAGTAGATGTATCCACAAACTTGTTATATGACGCAAGACCCCACGGTTTACAAACTTTAGATAACGCAAATCTAGCTAAGCACCCCTCGTGAAATACCAAATTACATGTAAGGCACGTGATTCGCTTATTTACGACACCGTTACTACTGTCGGCTGTAACCACAGCAAGCTTCGTGTCTTTCGGTACTGAAGGCGCCATCTCGAGGTGGTTTTGGAAAAAGCCCCACCTCTACTCTCAATGCTTTGGCGCCGCGCCGTTTTCGTCTCTATCCTTCTCCGACTCTTGTGCTGTGCAGAGCGAGAGAGAGAGAGAGAGAGAGAGAGAGAGAGAGAGAGAGAGAGAACTCGTACAGAGGGTACAACGTTCAGCGTTTCTTTTGTATTAAAAAAAAACTAAAAAAAAGCAGTGTGCACTAGTGGAAGCCGATATAGTGAATTAAATCATTCGCCGTGAACTTCACCCAATCCTCACGTTCCGAAAGGGAATATAAAAATTCCAACAACTACATTTCCTACACCTTGGCATCTTTTTTTTTTTTTACGTGGCATTTGGATCTCGAAAGTTCATCGCCTCATCCACGCAAGCCTTCCACGCTGCCCTATCTTGTGTTAATCCCACCCAAGATGCACCTCTTCGATCGACACCCACCCGTCCTATTTCTACTAGATCCGCTTTTACATTGTCCTCCCATCTACGTCTAGGTCTACCTAGAGGTCGCGTTACCATCGGCCTGCCCTTCATGACACGCGCTGCCGTACGGTCGTCTCCCATTCTCGCTACGTGCCCTGCCCATCCCAATCTGCGCGATTTTATTATTCTGTTAATATTTGGTGACGCGTACAGATTGTGTAACTCATCATTGTGTAGTCTCCTCCATTCCCCGGTTTCCTCATCTTTCTTCGGCCCGTATATTTTTCGCTAGACTTTATTTTCAAATACCCTAAAACGGTTGTCCGCCTGCTTAGTGAGAGCCCACGTTTCGCACCCGTACAGAACCACCGGCAGTATTATTGTCCTGTATATTCTTATTTTAACGTTTTTAGACAACAGCCAATATTTAAATATAGAATGCGACTTTAAATTGAAATATTTAAAGTACTAAATTAATGAAATTTGTATTTTTCAGAACTATATATTACAAATCAATTCTCCTCGAAACAAAAGAATGTTTTGCTCCAACCAGAAGAAAACGTTGCATATATATACAAGAATTTAAAAGTAGTTAGGCTATAGGCATACCAGATCATAGGCATACTGGATCACCCGGGGTGATTTGGTACGCCGGCCCGTGTATAAGCATAGGGCCTCCCTCCTCCAGCCCCGAGTCTTCCTTCTCTCGAGTGATTTTGTATGCCTATAGGATACTGCATCACTCGGCCTGGGATGATTTGGTACGCTGGTCCGTGTATAAGCATAGGGCCCCTCTCCTCGAGAGTCTCCCTTCCCTCTCGCTCGCTGTGCGGGCCTTCCTCCTCCAGAGCGGAGTCCCCCTTCTCTCAAGTGAGTTGGTATGCCTATAGGATGCTACATCACTCAGCTGAGTATAAGATCCCCTCTTCACGAGATCTGAGTCTCCCTTCCCTCTCGATCGCTAGTATACTGAGAGCAGAGGCTCTCTCTCTCGCTAGCTGGTATACTGAGAGCAGCGGCTCTCTATCGCTCGCTTACATTTGAGAGATATGACCTGCTGGTGTTGGGAATGCGAGGGTGTAAGCTGTGTTTTTCCAGGAAAAAGATAATTTTTTAGATTTATGATGCAGCAGATTAAAGACTGAGCGCGTGTGAAAATTCAAAGCGCTGGATGCAAAGCATGTACAGCTGTGTTAGCGAGGGAAGATTTTGAATCGCTGAAGCCATTTCTGTATGCAATTGCCAATTACAAAAATTCTTTTTGCATCATTTAAATTTTCATGAAGAATGTTTCTAATTTCACAGTAGTCCGTGATAATGGTGACTGAGCCAAGTATTTTCCTTTTGCAATTCGGTAGAAAGTTTTTTGTAGGGAAATGGTTTATTAAGTAGATAAATTATGGGATCACTGATACTTTCCTCATTGAGAGTACTCAATGCAACTTCTTTTGTTTGAAATGATTGAGGAATTTTTGATAGAAATAATGCGTAAGTTTATTTATTTTTTTTTTAATTTCATGTTTATTTATTCATTAGTTTTTTTTCTGTTTTACATATTGAATGATGGAATAAATTCACGAGTTTTACATTGTGTACTGTGTATTCCATCTTGATTGCTTAATTAGTTTTTTCACATCGCCACTAATGGGATTGTATTGAACAACGCGATCGTGTAAGATCA
>JAZHPH010000942.1:0-16756 GCA_037356405.1 Nasonia oneida | reverse complement strand
TGACTCGGTGTCATTTGTAGACTTAAGATTTTTATTATTGAGTTGAAAGGCAGTTTCCCGGTGGCTCCATGGGTATATTTCTGTCGTGCGTTAGCCGTTTGGATGGTTCCGCACAATCTTCACGCTGTGAGTACACGCAATACCGTCGGGCCATTGCGTCCAAGTCAGTTCCCGTGTATGGTGTCGGGGTTGGCTGAGCCCTGGGTGGCGTGCCCGTAGTTGCTGCCGTTCGATCGGTTGCTGGTTGATCGTGAAACGGGCCCTCCATTGGCTCTTCGGACCGGTCGCGGCTTCCTCCTATTATGGGACTAGTAATATCGTGTTTGCTCCTGTCATGGAGGCGTACATCGATGTCTCCCCTGGATGCATCTGAAGCGTTGCTCTCAGGGAAGGGTTTTTCGTTGGCTTGATTGTCTATTTGCGGTGTAATATGATAAAAATCTTTCCTTGTTCTGTAGATGGGAAGAGTGCGTTTTAGAGTGCTAGGGTGACTGTTGTTTGGAGCTAGGGAAATATGTGTGGTTAGAATCGGCTGTGGGAAGACTATACTTTCGTATGGTGTTTCTGCGCTTGGATTTCTCTTGCTATCTCTCATTCCGTCGGGTATCTCGTTGCCACTTTGCGCTCCGTTTTCCCATATTTTGAGTAGAACTCCTGGCTTATCTTGTTTACTTATCTCCTCTAAGTCTACGGTGAGGCGAATTCGAAATTTATTTCCCTTGCCGAACAATGTCTGCCGGAGGTTTGCTATCGGTGATTCTGCGCTCGTTGGTTTATTACCGAGGCCTACGTTACTCGACTCACTATTCGTTTTCTGAGGAATTGGCCTTGATGTTTCATGGCTGTTGCTACTGTTTGGTATCCGTCTCGGAGTTAGTGGCTGTGGTAAGTCGTGGCGATTCAGTGAAGGCTCTTTTTCCCTAAGGTTGTGTGATCTTTCTACCTCTTGTTCTCGCTCTCCTTGATCAGCTCTTAAAGGTTGGTCTTCAGCGTCGCTTCCTAAGCTACTGTTGCTGTCTTCGCTGGTTTCTATGTCATTTCTGTGAAATTTTGGCGGACTTCTGTTAAGGGTCTGCTTTCGTACGGGCCTTTTAGGGTTGTCGTTGTAATTCGTTCCCCGAGTTTGCGGTGTACTTGCGGCTTGTACTCCAAGTCTCATATTTTCTTCCTTGCAGAGTTTTCCCAGGACCTTATTCGGATCCGCCTGACTGAGAATCGACTCGGATGTTTCACGTGAGTCGGATAATTTGTAGCAGGTAGGGTATATTTCTCCGGTTTTCTTGCCATGTACCTTCTTGTAGACTCTCTTTTTACCAATTCTCGTTCCTGCCTTGGGTTGCCATTCGTCATCTGAAGAGTTGTTTGGATCCGTGTTCTCGGTGTAAACTACGATTCGTCGTTTTCTTTCTCTTGGGTTTCCAGAGTTTTCAGATTCTGTCGATATCCTCTCTTTGTCTGCAGTATCGGCTGATTCCGGAAGCTTTTTGGATTTGCCTCTTTTCCTTGTTGTTTTAAACCGTAATATCGTAGCGTCGTGCTCTTGTTTATCTGCCAACTCATGAGAGAGTGCATCTGCGTTTCCGTTGCGAGCTCCGGGTCTGTATAAAATGTCGAATTCGTAGCCTCTGAGCTCTGCCTTTAACCTGTTGAATCTTAGATCAGGTTTTTCGTGGTGAAGAAATGTTTCAAGGGCTCGTGATCTGTTACTACTGTAAATTTATAGTCGTGTTCGCAAAAGACCAATAGTGTCTAAATTGGTCTTTTGCGAACACGACCGCTAGTAGTTCCCTGTCGTAGGTGGAATATCTTAGCTCGGGTCCCTTAAGGACTCGCGATGCATAAGCGCAGGGCTGGTCGCTGCCTAACTGCCCTTGGCTTAAAATGGACCCTATCGCGTAATCAGATGCGTCGGTTATTACTAAAAAGGGCATAGTTAAGTCCGGTGCCTTCATCACTGGTTCCTCGCACAATGCCGTTCGTAGTTGGTCAAAGGCTTGCTGATGCTCTTCTTTCCACACCAAGGGCTCGTTCTTTCTCAACAGTCTAGATAGGATTGCTGCTAATTTCGCGAAGTCCTTCATAAAGCACAAGTCCTAAGAATTGTTTGATTTTCTTGGCGTTCGTTAGTACTGGAAATTTATTTACTGCTTTTATTTTCTTTAGGATCTGCTTGGATTTTTCCTCCTCCAGCGATATGTCCTAAAAAGTGTGCCTCTCGCTGCAGGAATTGGCACTTCATGGGCTCGATTGTCAAGTTGGCATAGTCTAGTCTCTTCATCAAGCGTCGGAACTTCTTGCCGTGCTCTTCAAGATCCTTAGCGAAAACGATTATATCATCTAAATAGACATACAGTTCTGTCCCTTGTAGGCCTACAAGTGCTAAGTCCGTCAGTGACTGAAATGTCGAGGGAGCGCCTTTGAGTCCCATGCCTAAACGTTGATAGCAGTAATGGCCGAATGGTACAGTAAAGGCTGTTTTGTGGGTGTCTGCGGGGTCCATTGGTATCTGGTAGAATCCGGTTCTCAAGTCTATGGCGGTTATGTACCTAGCTGAGGCGACGCTGTCAATAATATCCGCTGTATTGGGTATCGGGTAGCTATTTCCTACCGTTACTTCGTTCAGTTTTCTAAAATCTGTTACTAGTCGCCATCTTTTCGTACCGTCCGCTGCGGCTTTTTTTGGTATCACGTATGTAGGAGAGCTGTAGGGTGAATCTGTTGGTCGGATTATATTGTCCTTCAGCATTTGTTTTATATGGCGCCCTAACTCCTCTTTCTCTTCCTGACTTGGTCGGTATCCTTTCGATCGTATTGGGACATTTGTAATAGTAGGTATCTTGTGCGACACTAGTGTTGTTGCTTTAAGTTTCTCTCCGGGTAGCCCGAAGATATGTGGCTTCTCCCGGATGATTTCTTTAAAATGAGTTATTTCTTCCTCCGTTAAATCCTTAAGTGTCTCTGGATCAAGAAGTTCAAAAATTCTTTCGGCCCTATCCTTGCTTTCATTGGAAAATATTGATAGTATATTGACAGTACCTGCAGGTTCGTCTTCTTCTAGATTAAATTCTTCTCGTCCCTCTTTAATGGCTTCACAGGCTTCCAGTGTTACCTCTGGTGGATTTAACTCTACCTCATATTCTGTAGTATTAACGCATAAGGCGTGTACTTTGCCTTCTTGGTTAATACCAATAAAATTTCCAAAGTATAACCCTTCTCCTAATTTTTGTAAAGGGGCAAATCCTACTTGCTCTGATCTATCACTTGCTCTTGCGTAAATCACTTGTCTCGTACGTGCAGGTATAATAAATCTTTCGTCTTGAATAAATGGTATAATCGTCTGTCCAAATTCTATACACCTGTCTGCAGCATTGACCTTTCCACCGTATTTTGAAAGCACATCCCATCCTAAGATTCCATCGGTATCAATGGAAAATTCGTCAGGAACCACGTGCAGGTCGCACTCTAGTCCCTCTAAACTCATATTTGTCCTACCTAAACTTAAACATTCGCCCGGCGTAACTCCGTTAATGGCAATTACATATTGTTTGTCAATTATCGTCCTACTAGTGACGTTACTCGCTTTAATAGTGACGTTACGTGCTTTCCTCCCTTCTAACTTTTCGCTCGTAAGTTCTACGATCGGTGGTTTACGTCCTGCTGTAGCAAATCTTATTGAGTACTTTCGATTATTAACTTCCTCCTGCACATTGGCTTCTTTTTCCTGTGTCGACTGTTCTTTTAACTTATTAAACTGTACGGCTATCTCCTTTATTTACCTCTTTGAATCTTCGATCTTCTCCTGCTTTTTACTGATTTGCCCCTCTACTTTCTTTTCTTGTGTTTGCGTCGGTTTCGGATTCGGTGGCGTATTGCTTATTGATTGCCCGATACCCCCGACTGGTAACGAGCATCCTGGTAGTTTAAAGAATTTCCGGACTGATTTCTGGCATTTCTGTTATCTTGTCTATTACGATCATTGTTATGATTGCCGTTGTTCTGATCATTGTAACGAGTGTTATTATTGTTGCCTCTACCGTCGTTGTGCCTATTGTCAAATTCTCTGTCGTTTCTCCGATTATCAAAATCCCGGTTGATTCGACGATTTTCAAACCCACGATCATTACGCCTGTTGTCGTATCCCCCATTATCGCGCCGATTATAATTTCGATTGTCGTCTCTATCATTGTTGTACCTATTATTGTTGCTATAATTCCTGTCATTGTCTCGATTATTGTGCCCATTATTGTTGTTATAGTTTCTATTATCGTCTCGATTATTGTACCCGTTATTGCTGTTATAATTTCTATTATCGTCTCGATTATTGTACCCGTTATTGTTGTTATAATTTCTATTATCCCCACCGTTGCGTTCCCCTGAATACCTGCGCACGTTGTTCTTTCGATAAGCGCCGTTTTGCTTTCCATTATTTTCTTGGGGAGCGCTATTATTCTGCGTCGCGTTGTTTGCTTGCGGTGTAGGTATGACGTACGGCATCGGGGCCTGGGTGGGTATGAGGAAGGGGATATATTACTGGCTGAGCAGCGGCAACGGGTTTCCCAACGAGAAGCATTCAACGTAGGTGTGGCCCGGTATGTTACAATATCGACATTTCTTTTTTTTGCAATCTTTCTCTAAGTGACCCTGTAGCCGACAATGGTTACAAACGCTCATACCCGTAGTGTACCTGACAGCTTCGCTGGCTATTGGCGCGGCCTTCGGTTCACATGTTGCCTTTGCGATATTCATAAGCTCGGCTGCCCACGACGGAATTTTAGTGCTGTCTTCGCGAATTAGCTCCGGTTGCTGACTGTATGCGCGGCGCGCGCTAGTACGGTCTTCGAATGCTACGGCCTCTGTAATAGCCTCTCTGAGACATAGTGGGTTTTTTGAACGAACTTGGTGTCGTAATTCTCCGTTTAGACCGAATAAAAATTGTTCGAGGGCCTCCTTATCGGCGTTATTTTTATAAGTAGCTCTCTCCCAGTTGCGCATGTCGCGGCTCGCGTCATAGATGTTTAATAATCGGTTGTGCAATGTTTGAACGCGTAGTCCGTAGTCTCCGGCACTTTTTCCTGCATATTGGCGAATTACTTTAAGATCAGCTAAAACTTTGTCCGCTCCGCCAACGCCGCTGTACTGCGTAGTTAAATCGGCTAGTAACCGCTCTACGGTGTCGTATTGCGTCAGGCGCGAAGTGTAGCCGTCAGCAGCACGTCCCCGAAACTTCGATGCCAACGAATTGAGTACCCAGCGTTCAGAGTCCGGCTCGAATTCGTGAATCACGTCGCGAACTGCGCGACAAAATAGTGTGAGCATGTCTGGATTTCCGTCGTAATGAGGGATTGTGTTTAGTGCTTGGTGTAGCGAGAACATCCAGCCTCCGTCTCGAGAGCGGTCTCTATGCTGTTGTACGGTTTGCATGTGTCGGATAATCGGATCAGAAGTCGGTTTTGAATTTAAATCCTCGTGTACCTTATCCTGCATGCGTTTTTTGAACTGTTCATATTGCTCTATAAAATCGGAGTCTCCCGGTTGCGGCGTAAGTTGTTGCTCTGTGTCAAGTTTGTCAAAGAAATTACCTATGGAAGGTAGCACGTGATGTTTAGAATCGGGTAATTCGCCTAATAGCGATTGGTTAAGACGACTATCGGTGGGTAGCTGTTCAGTAAAGGTTAATCCTCGGTGTTCGGTATAACGTGCGTCGTCTGTGTCGTTTCTCGTGTAGATCAAGCTTACTCTGTCGTTTCGAGCTGAGGCATAAATTGGTTTTTTGTCATCGATGTCATTTGCTTGTCTAGCGCGACGGAGCTTAGCCCGATACACATGTTTCCGCGAATAGTTGGGTTTCGGTTTGTAACGCAGTCGTCTGATTTTTCTTCCTTGATATCGAGCGTGAATGGGTCGTTTTCGTTAAATATTTTACACTTGGGAATCGTTCCGTTATTATATGTCATATGGAGGTTAGATTGTTGCGACGTTTTGTCATTTATTCCCGAAAGTTCTAATTTGTCTCGGACTTGCAGGAGGTGTTATTTCGCGACCTTTAGCAATTGTAATTTATCGGTTGGGATCAACTGTCCTTGCTGTAATATCCCCTGTATGTGACTTATCGCGGTGTCGATCATTCCCCTTGACGGATGCGCCATGGCCACGTCCGCGAGTAGCAATGCGATCGTTAATCGAGTGTGCAGAAGGAGCGCCGGTTCCGCTGACGTCTCGAATTCTTGCAAACGTCTTTGAAAAGTGTCGGAATCATTAGCCTCGAGTATGAATATGTTCTGTGTTTCGAGACCATTATTTTCGGTGAAGTTTGATATTTTATAATCAGATGGATTTGATTCTGCCATATTTCGTATCTTGTCACGGTATATAAGACCACGAAATTTTAATATTTCGGAGCGGTTTATGTTAGTTGTTAGTTATCCGAACTGGAAGAGTTCTCACTGGTGTTAATCCCAGGGTATAATTGTTAGTTTCTATTAATATTTACTTGACTTACCTTAAAGTAGCTGCAATGATGAGTACACAGGCAAAGTTCATCCTTCCTTCCTGTCTATTGGATTGGAATGATAACCGAGTAATCTATTTCTATCGCGGTGTTAAAATGCGCCCGTATATTTTGCGAACAAAACCCCACACTTAGCACCAGAAAATGTTACGTGCGAAGGTCGATGGTTTTGTTCTCCGTGAGGTGTTAAGCTCACGGTTGCTGCGAAAATACCGGGGTAATGAACGAACACGAGAGATTATTGGTGAATGTGTCTGTTTATTAATCGTAATTCACAATGAACTGATTGTATGAAAGAGAGAACGCGTATTAAGGCAATCTCGGAGAATGTGCACCCCCTTTTATAGACTCCTCGAGTGGTGTGATTCCTGCCCGCGCGGTCATCCGAAATCGTGGAAGGGAGGTTATGCTGAGTCGAAAGAAACGGGCTTCGGGATGAGTCCGAGCTGTTGCTATGCGCGTATTTGGCGACTTATGCATCGATTGCATTATAACTAGCAGCGCTATATACGTGTGAGTATTCACACGTGACAACATTTTCTTGTAAAATGCATTCCTTCTTGTTGAAAAATCATTGAAGTGTTGAATTCAATATTTTCAACCTTAATTTCTAAAACTTCAATAATTTATCAACAAAAAGGAATGCATTTTACAAAAAAATGTATTAGAACATTTTTTTCTTAAATTTGTTTGGAGAATCGAAAAAAAAATTTTTCAAACGTAAATGTGGTAATTTTGGACTTTTTGACTTTGGACAGAGCGGAAGCAATTGACTTTATGCGCCTAAATTTTACAGGTGTTCTATTTGATATAACTACTAAAATTTCCGCACTATTCCAAGTCCATACAAAAATTCGATACACCCTTATATATATATATATATGGGACGATCCATGTCAACCGGATCAGTACTGTGTCCAAAATTTGGAGTGACCAAAAAAATCGCCCGAGGGCTCATTTTGAAGCTTTGGACATCTACTTTCAGATTCCGTGTGTGCCTTTGCAAAATCCAATATGGCAGTTCCAACATGGCGGCTGGAAACTCAAGAAAAATCGAGTTTCCAGATTAAAAAGCTTGTAAAAATAAAAATTCGCAACCAATCTAGTTATTTTTTGGCTCAAATTGTAGCTGATGGACGCACTTTGAAAGCTGGGGTGGTGGATTGGCACAATCCAACAGGGCGGATCCAATATGGCGGCAAAAAGTCTAATAAGTTTGACAAATTTTTATAATCAACCGATTTGCACTAAATTTGGTACACGGGAGTTTTTAGGGTCGTTGATTACAAATCTGAGGTCATATTTTTGAAATTCAAAATGGCGGATCCAAAATGGCGGAGGGGTTTTTTGAGAATCATCAGATTTGTATGAAATTTGGTAAAACTCGTCTTCGTGGCGCTCCCGCGCCACTTGATGTGGGGGTTTTTGGGGTCGCCAGTTACAAATCTGAGGTCATATTTTTGAAATTCAAGATGGCGGAACCAATATGGCGGTCGGTTTTTTTAAAATCTACAGATTTGTATGAAATTTGGTATATGGGGTTTTTTGGGGTCGCTGGTTACATATGTGAATTCAGATTTACATAAATTAAGTTTTTAAACCATAGTATTATAAGTTAACTAATTAATATTCCAATGTCAAAACATCATTTTTATTTTTTGCAGTAGAGTACCTTTTAATTATAAGTCTATTATCGGTAGTGGGTATAAAAGCATGACTTGTTTGAATTTTGGGGACAGCAGGCGGATTAGAAAATAGTCTGTTGAGTTTTTTCATGCTCTTGTTTGGTGTAATAAAAGAACTTAATATTTTCAAACTTTGACTGTGTCCAAGTGAAAAGTGTGCTTGAGTTTAAAAGAGCGTCATTTGGTTTAGCCTGTAAACTGTATCGCGTCGCTGCAGATTTTAAACAAGCTCCAAGACCATCGCAAGCACATTTTCCATGCGACGTAGCGTTGCAGTGCCATTCAGCCTCAACACCAAAATCAAGTTTATGATTCATTAAATACCTCATTTGCGTTCTGTTCTTAAAATGCTGCTTCGCACCATCGGAAGTATAATATATTTTCTTGACTTTAGGACATACTTTTTTTATTTCTGGTATTAACTTTTCTCGCATCAAATATACAGCTGCTGCATCATGTTTTGTGCTATCTGAAAGTAATATATTGCTTTGATTTTGGATCCCAATTTCAGAGCGATAATAAAATACGACCGGGAATACTGTACACTGGTCGTTATTGTAATGGAAAGCCTGCGCAGCATCTTGTGCAATGTATGCGTAATTTTCTGCAAAATCACAATAGACCAATACTTCATCTGCTCGTAAATTTTCTTTTTTTTAGATATAAATTCTGTTTGACTTTGAGATATAAAGTGATGAGGTATAAGTGTTTGTAAACGATTTAACAATTGTTCAACAAAATCTTCTGCTGACAAACATTGTTGTACAAGAGTGCATCGATCTGTAGATTGCCAAGTACTGAATATTATTTCTTGAACATTATGTTTTTCCAATAATTCCAAAACCAAATCAGAGAATTTTTCCATATCAGAACATCTCGTGCAATTCCGCAAATGGCAATCAGGAGTCGGCGTTTTGCATAAAATGTAATTTATGCAATCCTTATAATTACTCAGTTCAATTGCAGAATCTTTCGTTAACATTTTCAGGTTCGCAGCATCAATCATCGTTTTCACATTCTGATGTATAATACAGACACAGACGCTATGCGTACCTGAAGTACCAGCAAGTACGCACCATTTAGGACGAAGCTCGGCAAATTTAGACAGACCCAAAGGGTTTTCCGGATACTTTTCCTTAAACATTCTGTGCAAAATTTTTCATATCGTAAAGCAATAAATGCTTTTGTTTCCTTTCCTTTCTCTCATTATTTCTTATGGAAACAGTATCCTTTTTGTTCGGCATAATCCGACCAATTTCCTCAGATTCATAGAAGTCGATTACTTCTGAGACTGTTTCTTCGTTTAAATTTTTTCCTTTCTTGAAAAGAGGAATTGCTAAGACGCCACCAGACCTTTTCAAGTTCTTCGATTCACGTGCCATCCTAAAGGAACAAATGAATTCTTCTGCGGTTTCACGGATAGTCCAAGAGCCTGGTGCAATAGTGAGTATACTTTTTCGCAGAGGGTCGTTTTCAGGTAAACTTTTGAATTTATCCTTTAATCCATTTAAAAGCTCTTCTAAAGATTCCTCTCTCGAAATGCGAGGCTTCTTGGTAACAGAGATATATGGATCGTCTGGTATCTCAATGTCACTAGCGGTATTCTCAGTAGACTCGGTTTGAAGAAAATCCTCAGCAGTAACATCAGAGGCATTACTTTCATGAGAAGCATCCTTATGTTGGTCGTAAATTCTTTTCCTACAACTGTGGCATATTTTTGATGCTGGACTTAACGTTGGAAACATTTGTGAAACAGACTTACTAATAGTACGTAAGTTTGTTCCAATATGACCTTCAAGCTCCAATGGGTTGATACATCTTTTAGAATGTACCTTTGCGTTGTTAACATTCGCCATGTTGTATTGTATTATTGATGCTTCGATTGTTAAAGAACCCCCCAATCTAACTATCCTGAAAAGGACTATTACTAGTGAACCCAGATGTTGAGAAGTCACATAAAACCTCAGAAAAAGGACTATCCTGAAAAGGACTGTCGCAACTGAGAATACTGGGCACAAATAAAACTTAAGAGAAAGTCGCCAATTATCCTGAAAAGGACTGTTGGAGAGTATCCACCGATGTTCCACACGCACCTGAATTAAAATATCAATAACTATCCTGAAAAGGACTGTTATTGAGTGCACCCAGATGTTGTGAAGTCACCCAATACCTCAGAAAAAGGACTATCCTGAAAAGGACTGTCATTACTGAAAATAAAGGGGTTAAAATACAGGTGGAAAATAAAGGTTCGAAATTTATCACCACTATTTTGCACACACTTGGAAATAAATTTCAATGACTGCCAAAAATATCAAAATTGTCAACCATACTCATATCCCAAACAAATTTATTTATTTCTGGTTGGTCATCCGTCATCTCGTGGATGCAGATGAACTATCGAGATATTATGTTTATGCTGTACAGTTTCTTGGGGTCATACGAATTAAGTATACTGGGTTTTAGGCATCGCTGATTGCGAAGATCATATTTTAGAAATTCAAGATAGCGGACGGTTTTTTAAGAATCAACAGATTGGCACCAAATTTAATATACGGGGATTTTTGAGGTCGCCGGTTATGAATCTGAGATCATCTTTTCCAAATTCAAGATGGAGGATGCGATTTTGAAAAATCAAACGATTTCCGTCAAATTTAATATATGAGGGTCACTGATCACGAACCAGGCGACAGATTTCCAAATGCAAGATGGAAGATCTAGGATGGTAAACGAGATTACTAAAAATCACAGCACAGTGTGTTATGGCAAAAAATTATTTAAATCTGAAATCGGATTCATCATTAGCCACCCCAAAAATCTCCATTTACCAAATTTGGTGCCAATCGGTTGATTCTCGAAAAAAACCGTCTACCATATTGGATCCGCCTCTTGAATGAATAAAATCTGACCTCAGATTCGTAACCAGCGACCCCAAAAAACCCCATATACCAAATTTCATACAAATCTGTTGATTTTAAAAAAACCGACCGTCATATTGGTTCCGCCATCTTGAATTTCAAAAATATGACCTCATATTTGTAACTGGCGACCCCAAAAACCCCCACATCAAGTGGCGCGGGAGCGCTACGAAGACGAGTTTTACCAAATTTCATACAAATCTGTTGATTCTCAAAAAACCCCTCCGCCATTTTGGATCCGCCATTTTGAATTTCAAAGATATGACCTCAGATTTGTAATCAACGACCCTAAAAACTCCCGTGTATGTTATACGTACCCTATAAGCCATTTAAACCTTAAAATCAGGATTTGAGAGGGTTCGATCATCCGGATCCTGACCAAAAAATTCCTGGAGATACCTATTTTAGTCCCAAAGTACTTGTACAAGTGCCGTAATATCACAAGCATAAGCCTCTATGCTAAAAATCAATTTAGCAGTCTATAATGCTAAAAGATTTATAGAGTTAGTTTGCATAAAAAGAAAGACATTTTTGCAATAAAAAGTTGATATTGCATGGGTATTCCTTACTAGAAATATGCATATTTTTAATAACTTATTAAAATGCAGTGTTCCGATAATATATAATTGACAATTCAATGCTTGCACTGGATCTTGTTTCTTAAGTAAATTTTCTCTGGCCAAATATAACAATAAAAGTCATATAATTAATAATGGTATTGTAGGAGCTTTAAAAATTATTAGGTCATTTTTGAAAGTATATATAATTTATTTACTCTGTTCTGTGACATAAGTATGTATCTTAGTAATGCAAGAGATCAAAGTTTTATGATTTCTTTGCTAATTATCCACTGCAAGCAATGAATTGTCAATTATATATTATCGGAACACTGCATTTTAATAAGTTATTGAAAAGATGCATATATCTAGTAAGGAGTACCCATGCAATATCAACTTTTTATTGCAAAAATGTCTTTCTTTTTATGCAAACTAACTCTATAAATCTGTTGGTGGTGAGCGTTGCACATAAACATATTGTTGTTAAGCATATAGTGGTATTTAAATCATATTTTAGCATTATAGACTGCTAAATTGATTTTTAGCTCAGAGGGTTATACTTGTGATATTACGGCACTTGTACAAGTACTTTGGGACTAAAAAAGGTATCTCCAGGAATTTTTTGGTCAGGATCCGGATGATCGAACCCTCTCAACTTTTAGGGTATTTTTATTGAAAAGGTTAGAAAATTTTACAAATAAAACATTCAGTGTGTTTTTGGTGAAAAATGCGTTGTTTGAGAGCTATAAATCATTGAAAATAGGCAAAAAATGCAAAAAATGCTTAAAACACCGACTTTGACTAGCTATAACTCGAAGCCAAGTGAAGGGATCGTGCTGAACATTTTTTTGAATCATAAGCATCCTATAGAATGTATATATAGAGTTTGTGCTAAAAAAAATTTTGATCTTTGATTTGACAGAGAAACACCCATATATAATTTTGTCGCTTAAAGCATCCCTACTTCTCTCCCTATTTGTTGCTAAAATTAATATAAAAAGACTTTATTCATTTTAAGCAATAAATATTTATTTATTTACAATCCAGAAAATACATAATTTACATATATTACATAAATTACATATAAAATTCGCAGGCTGTCATAATGCAGCAATTATTTATACAATAACCCATCATGACGCCTCGAATCCTGCAGAGGAAAACGATATTCCCTGTTTGCAGGTCCGGGTTAACACCTAAAAATCAAAAATATAATAAAATGCTGGTTAGCTTAGCTGTATACACTACAGCCAATACCTCCAGCCATAATGTACATTCAAAAACATTCACTCTGCATGACAGTACTTTCCATGTCTGACTTCCAGACAATGGTTATTCTATCATTTCTCATTCATTCACACTCAAATTGGGTATTTGGGTCTATATGACTCATATGCCCAATTCTTTTTAACAAAATGTTTATTCATTTGAAATAAAAAACTTTTTATATAATCTATCTAGTTATACTTAGAAAAATAATTAACATAATCACTCATTGTTTCTTATCCAGTCCTTAATTTTTTTAGTGTTAGATTCTTTCTTGATATCTAAATTCTTAAGCACATTTGGCATTCTATTAAAAGTGTTTATTGCTTTTATATAACTATTTTTAGTACCTACTGTTTTGTGGTACCTTGATGTGATTATTAATTTGGATCTCGTTTCGCTTGTTGATTTGGTGTACTGATCTTTAAGTTTGTTATAGTAAGTGTAGAGTAAATGCTAGAGAGTAGATGAGATGGAGTAAATGAGGGGGAAAATTGAGGGGGAGAATTCTTGAACTGGCGGCGAAATTTTTGTACAATATAAAGAGACTAGGGGGTACCCCCCCACCTGCTCGCTTCGCTCGCCAACCCCCATTTGTAAATTTTAGTGTTGTATTCTGATACGTTTTGATATACTGTTTGATATATTGTTATATTCTGTTTCATGTATATTAATTGTTTCAAAAAATGGATAGATTTTATTAGATTATGATCTTTGTGTTTATCCAAAAAATCCTGTAATAGAAGCAGGTCCAACTTCTATTCTGAATAAATTATCTTTTCATATAGATCCTATAATTTTCCCTATAATTTTTCCTTACGAAGATATTGGATGGAATCCTATATTTAAACAAAATTAAGTTAATCATAAAAATTTATCTCCATTACAATATTACTCATATCGATTAGCTTATAGGACTATGTCAAAATTTAGCCCTATTCTTTATTGTGGAAGATTAACTCAACAATATATTATTCAAGCTTATTTAATTATAGAATACTGAGACTCAATTTTTTGAGATAAAATAAAAAAAAAATTACGTGTAGAATGTTACCAAGGCTTTGTAGATCATGTATCAAAAAGTGCTTTCAACAATAATAAAAATTTTGAAAATAACGAAAAATTGAGTAATTTGTTTGTTTTACCGTCATCATATACAGGAAGTCCTAGGTACATGCACCAAAGTTTTCTTGGTTCTATGGCTATAATGCGGAAAATAGGCAGTCCACCTAATATATTTGCAACAATAACAACTTACCAAATTGACCTGAGTTGAAAAGAGAATTGACAAAATTTCCTCCATTGTATTGTAAATTCCGAGCAATGCTTACTGATGTTCTGAGTGGAAGAATTTTTGGAAAAATTGTGTATGTAATTGCATTTTAAAAAAGAGGTATTCTTCATGCACATTTCTTATTAGTATTGGATCATAAGTCAAAATTGATAAATCTTGAAAAAATTGATAAAGATATTTTAGCTATCTATATATATTAAGTCCGGATGATAGTGATGTAATATTAAAAGAATTAGTATTCAAAATATTTGTGTAATTCAACACAACTTTAACAGCATGGTTTAAACTAAATAGAACAGGTGATTAGGCTAAAAAATTATTATATTGTGCGATACCAGAGCATTATAGATTCACGGAAAAAAGTGAATTAAACATAAAAATTATTCGAATACCTTGGAAAGATTAGTTTGTGTGATTCCTAACAAACGTGATTTGTTTCATTTAAAGTTAATATAACACAGAGTTGGAGGTGCAACATTGTTCGATGATATGAAAATAAAACATATATAACGTTTACTGAAACAGCGATAGCCATGCGATTAATAGAAAACAATTAAGAAAATTTTCACATATTTAATGAAGCACGTACATTTGTTACCAAAGCAATGGCTTGGTTTTTAATCGTTAACAAGTTACCATTAGCAAAAACTGTTTGGGAAAAATATGAGAATTTTTTTTGTGAAGACTTTGTCGATAATACAGAAAATAAAGCTTTACAACATATAGAGGAAATTTTAGATGGAGAAAACTATAAATGTTTAGGTTTTGGATTTCCAGAACCTGTTTTAGAATTAAAGAAAACAAACAATGAATTAGAATCTACTCTAAATGATTACAAATAAACATTCACTGAATTATATGAAAAAATTCATAATGAAAATATATTTTTGATTATAAAACCAAATTTGCTGAAAATAAAAAAATGATATTCATCGATGAACCTGGGGTACAGGTAAAACATTCGTGTATAATACTTTAATTTATTATTATTGAAGTAAAAAAAAAACGAATTTTGTCAATGGCTTTAAACTTTTGAATTACCTTTGAATTTTGGAGATATAATAATAGCAAATTTAAAATACCCATCCAAAAAGAGAAAATGAGAGAATCTGAAATTATTATTTGGGATGAAGCTTCCATAATTCCTAAAAAAGTTTTAGAAATTGTTGATAAAACTATACATGATTGTTACAAATTAGAAAACGTTCCTTTTGTTGGAAAATTATTGATTCTAGGTGGCAATTTTAGACATACGCTTCCTGTTATACAATATGGCACTAAATTTAATGTTAGAAATAAATCTATTAAAAATTCAGATTCATGAATAAATTTCAAGGTATTGAAATTAAAAACTCACATGAGATACGAAAATAATGATTTTTCATTATTTTTATGAAAAATTAGTGATGGTGTCACGGGCGTAAGCCCGTGGCACAGCACCGTACACCCGCGGAGTGTTGCGCGGCCCAAAGTTGCCGATGCAGCATCTTTGCGCGGAGCAGTTCGCATACGCGAACTGCTACCGACCAGCGGGTCAGCAGATTACCGACGACACTCGCCAGATTAGGAGCTCCTCTCTCTGCTAATAAACAAGAACTACCATCTAGTTGCGCATCTTGTCCATCACCCGAGTACCACCCTCCTTTTGTATCAATGGAAAAATTAAAATAGGACTTAATATAATATTAGAATTCTACATACACTTACTTGTTACTCTTCTTAGATATCACATTATCTTTAAGCATGTCGTTAACATAAATTATGAATAGTAGAGGGCCCAGTATTGTGCCCTGTGGCACTCCCGTACTTACAGTTTCTTTGTCGCTAACAATATTTTGTATTTTAACTCTGTGATCTCTATTACTTAAGTAACTAGTCATTAAGTCTAGTGCCTTGCCTCGGATCCTATATTTTTCTAATTTTTGCAGTAATATATTGTGGTTAACCGTGTCGAAAGCTTTGGCCAAATCTAGAAAAGCAACCGCTATTGGTTTACTTTGATCTAGACAGTTATATATAATGTTCGATATGTATTGTATTGCATCTTTTGTACCCCTATTGTTAACAAAGCCATACTGATTTTTTGAGATGATGTCACAACTACTGATAAAATTGTTTAGTCTGTTATATATTAATTTTTCCAGGATTTTAGCAATATTTGATATTAATGAGATTGGCCTGTAATTTTCAACATAATTTTTGTCTTTTGATTTGTAAATTGGAATAATGTCGGCACTTTTCAAAGCTTCTGGCCAAATGGCTTTTTCGATCGATAGGTTATATATATGTACAAGTATATCGATTATGTGTCTAGACAAGCTTTTTATTGTTTTAGTATTTATGTTATCGACCCCGCCGCTCTTCAGTGGCATATCTTTAATGATTTTAGTTATTTCAGAGTAGTTTGTAGGAAACAGAAAGATCGAAATTTGGTTATGTTTAGGTAGACTTATTGTTTCGTTAATTGGTTGTTTGATTTTTTTACTTACAAGGAAAGGTACCCAACCCGAACTCACCGATTTTGATGATTT